>MU189523.1:0-21399 GCA_016904865.1 Pissodes strobi | reverse complement strand
CAGGATATACTAATGCCACACATCTGCAAGATACTCAGAGCATGCATAGCGTGGGGCCATACGCCAGCGGTAGAGCAAAGGGCAAAGGTCGTTTTTGCCAAAAATAGGCAGGGCACCTGACCAAACGCCAAAGTCACACAGACCAATAAGTCTAACTTCATTCCTGCTTAAAACACTGGAAAAACTAGTCGATCGGTATATCCGCGACAACATTCTCTCAACAAAATCCCTTCACGAGCATCAATATGCGTACCAACCAGGAAAGTCTACAGATTTAGCCCTGGACGATCTAAGTAGACTCCTGATCAAGGCCATAGACGATAAGGGAGTGGCACTAGTCACCTTTCTGGACATATGGGGTGCTTTCAACAACGGTCGAGCCAAATCGCTGGTTAAAGCACTCAAACACAAAGAAATCTCCCCAACCATCTGCAACTGGATCCAAACAAACCTAATGTATAGGACAGTAATTACTGCCACCATAGGGGCGGATACGGTTACGGCGCGGGTGGTGAGGGGCTGCCCCCAAGGAGGGGTCCTATCACCACTACTATGGGTCATTCTGGTAGGTAGTCTACTAGACAAGATGGAAAATGAACGATACTTTTGCCTTTGCTACGCAGATGACTTAGTCATAGTAGTCAGGGGAAGGAACATGGGATATGTGGCAACAAGAGCACAAAAGTCCATGAACGTAGTAAGCAAATAGTGTGAGGAGGAGGATCTGTCGGTTAATCCGCTGAAAACCACAATAGTCCCAGTCACAAAGAAAAGAGTATTAAATGATCTGAAAAATCCAATGCTCAGCGGGATAATAATTCCCTTTTCCAAGGAAGTCAAATACCTAGGTGTCACTTTTGACCAAGGTATGACTTGGGAACCGCACCTTAGCAAGGTCACTTAGAAATCAAAAATTGTACTGCGCGACCTTGCGGGAGAAACTGGGGGCTGAGCCCCGAATTGAATCTCTGGTTGTACAAAATGGTGGTAACGCCCATGCTAACCTATGGCTCTATAGCCTGGGGCATAAAGGCCATGCAAACAGGTGCAATCAGGCAACTAGAAGGTGTACAAAGGCTGGCATGTCTGTGCGTCTCGGGGGCGATAAGAACCACCACAACTGCAGCACTAAGTCCTGCTAAATCTACCTCCATTACATATCCTCATACAGGGGAATGTAAGAATGGTACAATACCGGCTCATGCAAAGCAACAAGCGTGCCATTAAATGGGCAAGGCCCACAAGCTGGACACTAGAAGACAGCGAGGAGATCATGCATCTCCTCGAAATGCCATCAGACGGAACAACCTTCTCCTCTGGGTTTGATAGACCCTTCTCAGTAGCAATTGTAGGCAGTGAAGAATGAGAGGGGGGCCTCCTATAAAAGCGGACCAACAATGGTATACCGACGGTTCTAAGACCAGTAAACGGGTGGGAGCCGGAGTCCACGGACCAAGGTCAAATATCTCCATAAACATTGACCACAGTGTTCCAAGCAGAGGTAACGGCAATTCAACACTGCACCATGGAGATAGAAAAATTGAACATTAGAAAAAGAAGGGTAGTCATATATTCCGACAGTCAGGCCGCCTTAAAAGCAGTTAGTGCACACAAGATCAGACTAGTTAAACACTGCATAAGTGCCTTTGAAGAGATCGATCGTAACAATGAGCTCACCATTGCGTTGGTTCCGGGACATGAGTGCCATCAAGGCTACAAAGAAGCCGACAAACTTGCAAAACGGGGCGCATATAAGGTTACGTTGGGACCTGAGCCCTTCTGCGGGATAGCAGGACGAGTCTTCAAAACAGCAGTTATAAGGCTGTATAGATAAACAATCTCTAAACTGGTGCTTACAAACACCGGGGCAACTACAGGCCAAACAGTTCATAAAACACGGCTCCCCAAAATTCACGGCAGATCTACTTAAGAGGAGTCGCAACACCATAAGAATATTAGTGGGTCAGGTGACGGGGCACTGTAGAATGAACAGAAAAGGTCTGCCTGGCAGATAATAGCCATTGTAGGTTCTGTCAGGAGAAGGAGGAAACTGCAGGCTCAGGTATGCAAGGCTAGGTGAGACCAAACCAGGACCTGCAAGGTACATGGAGGAGCCGGTACTCCATTTGTGGAGTCTGATTAGGAAGACCACACTGGATGAGGACCTCTAAGTATGGTTCGATGTGCTACAATAAACCTGCATAGGTTGCAGTGGCAGAGGCGGGTTCAGCGCCAACTCCCTTCAATCCTATTCTATTCTATGCTAAAACGAGTGCCGGCTTTGAAAAAAATCCAGTTACCTGCACTGAAAAGTATCGTAAAGAATTTCGACATATAAATTGGAAGTTATAGAACTGCAATAATATAATTCAACCACAATAAAAATTTCTAAAAAGGAAAAAATATTCTATTTGAGCAGAACACGTCACATGACCTCAAGTCATTCAGAAAATTGTTAAACATTATTGCTAAAGCTGAGCTACAAGTTATCAAAATATTTTTTGACAACCATAATATCAGAAGTAAATTATTAAGATAGAAATTATTTTATCTTAATGGGAAATCTGAAGAATTGCAATAATCTTTTAAAACATGTTAAATTGTATAAATACCTGGTCTGATAAAGAAATATAGAATTTTCGAAGGTGCTTTAAAGGTGAAACTGTGAGAAACATAACTACAGCAATACCGATAACACTTTTAAAACTTTGAGAATAATAATTCTAAGAAAAAAACTAATAATAAAATTTTGGTTTATTATAAAGTGCTCCAAAACTTGGAGACCGCATGACGCAAAGATATGGTGAGATGATCCTCATGTAGTAATAAGTGATAGGTAGTATTGGACTTACCAAATATTAATTATTTCAGCTAATTTATTTATTATTTAACTTCTTTTTACTAGTCAGCATTTATTTTTGTCCTAAAGACATTTTTAGCAATATCAATTTAGCCGATTTAAGCATGTTATGCCTAAATAATACATCTCAAGAGATGCAGAGAAAATGAAAATCACAAAATTGATGTTTTACACTTTATCATTAACCATTCGTTATAAAGTAAACTTCAATTTAAATGAATCATAAATCAGTTCGATGTCATTTCTTTTATCAACATTACAGACCACGTTGGGCGCCAAATTTGCAACACGTTTTTCTCATTAAAGTTAAAAGGTAAGCAAGTAAAGGTTTTAATTAAAAAAACAAATCTTAACACCGGAGAGTCGTGTTTGCAATACCCGGCTCCGGGAGTGGAGTCGTAGAGCGCCACCAGTTCTTACCAACTAAACTGGAAAGCCTCCGCTGGTGTTGTAGGGGGTTGTTAGGCACGCCTATCAAGCAAAGAAACTCAACTTAACAAGAAAACACAATCTAAATCTACGGATCAACTTATTAGCTTCTTGTTTTTTTTTTCTCTTTGAACAGCAACAATCCTACAGTGAAATGTTTGCAATATAAAGGCAAAGGAATGTCAAAAGACTATTAAGTAATTAATAATAATGGTACAATATGATGATTGTACGGAGACCAATTCTGTTGTTAACTTGGTACCGTATGCCTTTTTTTATGGCAGTGGCACACACACTAAAGGTAGATCCTATGGCGCTCGACGAGCGGTGTGTGTGCGAAGATGTTGATTGACACGGTTCTTGAATATTTGTAGGTTGTAATTAGTGGGAAACAGATGTCCTGGAAGTGAGTTCCACAGTGATGCAGTGCGCCAGACAAAAGGGGTTCTGGTAAAGCGATATTCTAGGTGTTTCTAATTGTACGACGAACTGGTGCGCTCCTGCCGTCTGTCGGGACTGCCTGACAGGAGTTGCCAGGGGCGGGATTATGTGGGCCAAATCCTGGGAACATCTGCCGTGAAAGTATCTGTAAAACAGAGACATCTCGGCCACATGTCTGCGATGTTCCAGACTATCCAGATTCCGGGTCAACTCCGGATCGCCGACGAGACGCACAGCCCTCTTCTGAATGGAATCCAGCAGCTTTAGGGTATGCTTTGGTGCGGCACCCCAGATATGTGAGCAATATTCTAAGCACGGTCTTATTTGCGCTTTGTACAGCAAGAGCAACTGCTGCGGTGTATAGAGTTTTTTGTTGCGAAATAGTGCACCAAGCTTCTGGGAGGCTGATTTTGCGATGTTAGCAACATGGTCATGCCATGACATATTGCTGTTGACCGAGACACCCAGCAGCCCGATTGACGAGGATGAAGGAATGGTCGATCCTGCCATAATGATGTCAGGGCCCGCTGTATTGGCCCTCTTAGTAAACGGTGCTGCTTGGGTCTTTGCTGCATTGAACTGGACCAAATTTCGGTCGCCCCAAGTTTGAACTTTCTCCAGGTCTTGATTAATTGCTGTAATCTGCTCCTGTCTGCGGTGATGAGTCTCAGTCGCTGGTAAGGGTTTTTCTGATCTAAAGTGGGAGACAAGGGTACTGTCATCTGCAAAACTGTAAACAGGATTATTCGTTTCGATCAGCAGGTCATTAATATAGATGAGGAACAGAGTTGGTGAAAGTATTGCGCCCTGAGGCACGCCCGCGTTGATGGTGAATGTGTCCGAGATGTGTCCATCGACTGCAACATGCAGGGATCGGTTCTTAAGGAAACTGGCCAGCCAGCTGCAGAGAGAGGCGGGCAGTCCCAAGGACGGCAGTTTGTTAAGCAGTCCGTCATGCCAAACTCTGTCGAATGCCTTTGAAATATCCAACGCAATCGCTCGAGACTCTCCGTAGTTTTCAATTGCCCTACTCCATATATAAGTGACATAGGCCAATATATCTCCTGTCGATCTCTCTTTGCGAAAGCCGTATTGATTATCGCTGATTATTCTGTTGCTCTCGAGGTACTTGAGTAGTTGCTGGTTGACTACACGTTCCATAACTTTGGAGATTATTGGAAGCAAGGCAATCGGGCGATATTTTGAGGGCGTGGTTTTCTTGCCTTTTTTTGGAACAGGTTGCACTCGAGCGACTTTCCAAGAGGATGGGTAAATCCCTTTTCTGTAAGAAAGAGAAAAAAGCCTGGAAAAAACAGGTGTTAGTTCGTTGGCGCAGTTCTTTAGCACGATGGCAGGTATTCCGTCCGGTCCTGATGCCTTTTGCGTATCTAGTTCTTTAAGGATTTTGCGAATATCACGATGAGAAAACTTGACTTCTGCCATGGTGGTGTTGATGTTCGGTATAGTGGGGCGAGTCTTGCTTTGGGGCACGTCTAAGGTAGAGTGCGATGAAAACATTTTGGCGAGCATGTTTGCTTTTTCCTTGGCTGTAGTCGCCGTGATGCCACGTTCGTCCGTCAAAGGTGGGAGAGACGTTTTTGTAAAGTTGTTACTTACTGCCTTTGCTACCGACCAGAAATTCCTGGAGCCACTGGGGCATTGCAAAAGTTTATTCCTGATCCTTTGATTGTGTTTGTCCTAAGTTTCGTCGATCACACGCTTGCACTCGTTTCTCGCTTCGATAAAATAATTGCGATTTTCAGCGGTCTGATTTTGCTGCCAGTACTTATAGGCTTGCTGTTTCCTTCCTACAGCTCTTTCGCACCTTTTGTCGAACCAGGGCTTTCCTTTTGATGGTAACTTGATGGAATTTGGGATGTATGCTTCCATTCCTGAGGAGATTACTTGCATGATCTCTTCGCAGCAGTCTGACGGGTCGTCAGTGGCAAAGCAGACGTCGAGCCAAGGAAAATCTAGGTAAAACTGCCTCAGATCGTCCCAGTTTGCAGAATTGTAATGCCAGATGTTGCGAGGCAATGGTGGATCCTTCTGTATGAGTGGCAATTCACAAACCGTTGTAATAAGTTTGTGGTCGGAGGTACCTAATGGCAGACCAACTGTAACCTTGTACTGGTCAGGATTGGTGGTCAGAAAAAGATCCAGGAGGGCGGCGAATTCGCCCCTCTCTGAGATTCGAGTTGGTTCGTCTACAAGTTGAGTAAGCCCGCAGCTGATGGCAAATGCTTCTTCAGCCTCTCTACCTTCGTTGTCGGTCTTGTTGTGATGTTTGAGCCAGTTGGTGTTGTGGGCATTGAAGTCTCCCAGAACGATTATTTCTGAACTGGGGTGATCGACCTGTATTGAGTCAAAGGTGGTAGCTAGTGTTGAGAAAAAGCTTTGGTAGGCTCTATCGCTCGGAGGGCGATAGAGACAACATATAAACTTGGTTAATCCCTTGGCGGTGAACTTGAGCCACATGACGTCAAGGTTGTTCGGTTCGAGTGTTTCCTCGCGGTGACATGAAAGGTCGCTTCGGACAAAAAGGCATATTCCGAACTTATATCTAAATCGGGTATGTAAGTCGTAACCAGGATAGAGGTAGTTCACTGTTGTTGTTGTAGAACATACTTGTGTTTCTGTAAGGGCTAATATGTGTGGTCTATTTGCTTGTAGGTGTTGGTGTACCGAATTTATGTTTGTATTTAGGCCTCTTATGTTGCAGAAATCTATTCTAAATTGGTTCACACCTAAATGCTCTAAACACTACAATCCGAAGTGATCACTTTTGTTTACCTAAGCTTATTACATATACGTATGCGTGCGCTAGTAGCTGAACTAATTATAAATGTAGCGATAATAATATGTATTGAGAAAACGCCACAATAATTATATCAATCGACACGATAAACTAATGAATAAATGAAGAATAAAATTATTGAAAGCTATCTTAACACTTTGACTGCTGATGACACGGATCCGTGTCACCACGTACATGTTGCTATGTGCGCGCGACCCGGATCCGTGTCGCGCGTAATATAAAAATTAAGCTCTAAGTACGCCACGAGCAGCAGGTGGAGGTAAATGTACGGTTGAGAGCATTTAGCTAAAACATAGGAAATTCTTGTTTTACGTGCCGTTTTCGGGTCAGGTTTTTGTTGCTGCTGATTTTAAGACAAAATGGCGGATAATATGGCAAGACCTTAGGAACCTAAAATAACAATATTTACTTGCAAAAATTCGAAGAAATAGACTAATGAAGAGCTAAAAGGGTGCCCATATTTTATCGTTTAAATTATAGGAGCATTCCAGAATGACTATTTTACATTTTAACATGTTATGTATATTTGCCAAATTTGGTATGTTTTTACGTATTTTAAAATGCTCTGTATAATAAATGTTAAAATTTATGCTAATTTAGTTTTTATTCGTTTTATACGTTTTCAAAATAAAAAAACTCCCGACACGAATCCAAGTCTGTCAGCGTATGACACAAAAATTGTTGCTATATGCGCATGACACGGATCCGTGTCAGGTGTTCAAAATTCTCTAACACCCAGTATATATTAGTTAAAATAATATATCTATGTATATAGCGAGTTTATACAAGCGAAATGAGAAAAAAAAAGTTTAGCACACAGGTAATACCACAGCTGGAACTGTCAGCAGCGAAAGTGTTAAAGCTTGGCTGTCAATGTTTGATTTATATTTAAAGATTAAGAGCTATTATATCAATCGGTCAGAAAAATAAATGAGGAAATAAAATTAATCTATCTTAAAGCTTGACCGACAAGACTAGATTTATATTTAAATATTAAAAAAAAAACGAGTATCAATTGACCAGGAAAATAAATGATTAAATAAACTTCAGCTATCTTAAAGCTTGGCCGACAAGAATTTTAGAAACGAATATTAATCGGCAGGAAAAATATCATATATATAATTAGAACCTAGTCAACGATACTCCATTAGATCCGGTTCGTCGAGCTCAGTTGTGGAGGTAAGAAGTACCTCTGGTGGAGGCGCCGGGCACCTGTAGCAAAACCCAGGTACTGCTATGGCACTCGATAGCCCCGATGGTAAAACTGGCAGAGGACTCGATAGCCCGGTGATAAAACTGGCAGTGGTATAGCCAGGAAATAAAACCCTCTCTTGAGTCGGAGGGTGGCTGGAGAATCATGGGTCTCGATTTTGTAAGATGAGCTCGGAAAGCCTCTAGTGTAGTACAAATATCCCAATAACCTGGTAGTGTCGAGCACTGGTTAGGGACTCACTCACAGATCCCCTCAAAGGGTAGTATTAACACAATACAGAAAGCTGAGTCCATTATGACTGCACTAAAGCAAAATGCTTTCTCTCACACCGAAGGGTATTTATAGAAGAACGTGATCATCGGTTTTAGTCAATTTGCGTTTTTCCACTTCCACGGAATTAGAGAACCAACGTCAGATCAGAAAAAGTGGTAGTGCCGAGAAGACTGGTCGAAATGAAGAAATAGTCGATACGAGGAATACTTCTAAGATAATACACGGCTTAGTTCTCGTTTATTATGGGTGTAAAACGACGGCGGAAGCCACAATCAATGAGCTGAAATTAAATTGTTCAAGAAATACTAGGAAATATTCTCAAACGAAATGATAAACTTTTAAAAATCTAAACCGAAAGCAACAATTACGGGAGGATAGCCCATTAATACTACCCGGAACTACCAACCGAATATTACAAAAATTGTAGCCTGCCGCGTCGAATCAGAGGTCCCAAAAAGTTATCAGAAATGATCAGCGGGTGACTTGAATTAAGCAAATTAGTGGTCCCAAAAAGTTATGAAATGTGTAAACCAGAAGTAGAAAATTAATTTGACGGAGCCAATGAGGCTTTACAGTAGGCTTTATGAACCCAATTCTTAACAATTTAGAACGGCCCGCAAACATAATTAATGTAATATAAATTAAGCAAAATTATACTTATAACATAATATCTTATTTTAGTGGTTTGATCAAACCTAAGCGATCTGTGGCTCGCTTATCAACTAAAATAAATATAGTCACAAAGTGCCTGAGGGCTACATAAAAGAAAGGGATGATCAAAACAGCTAATCAAGGCCACCACATTGTTATAAAAGCTAGTACAAATATATCATTAATCTATATGTAGAACCAAATTAATTTACATTGATAAATGCGGCAACCTTAAGCTTATTGACACCAAATCGAATCAATAAATTTAGAACTAATTAACCAAAGATGTCAATACTCAATAATTCTTACCGCAAAATATAGCATCTTTAGTTGCTAAATGCAGCATATAAAATGAACTTTAAAATCTTTTACACTGGCCAAATCAGGCTGTTACAAGATTACAACTAATACCAGCAAACTCGTTATATGCAGTTTGTAATTTGAGGAGTCCTCTTTGGCATTAAATTAATTAATTATTTTATTTTTTATCTAGATTCATATTCAAGACGAACTTGCTTCGAGGTGACCTACAGGAATGCATCTTCAGTCAGACATAGGACATATATTCCCATTTATTTACCACCACGTACCTCGTCAGTACACTCCTGAACGCTCTGCGTCAATAAATCTGTGATAGTTGAAGAACCCCCTTAATAATTTGTTATTTATTGAATTTTAGTTCTACCAAGTATTAATAAAAATATTGTTAACTTAATATTAGTTGCTAACCAAATCTTATATTGTTATAGGTTGCTCATGTTGTTCCTAACATTTCCGTAAAAAAAAAACGAATTAATATAATAGAACACCACTTGAATGTGATATATTTTGTGGAGTTAAACGAAGAAATTCGGTATGTGCAATGGTATATAGAGCAGGTGCGCATGGAGCAAAAACCAACATTGAAAAAGTAGTTAAATTGGAGATCACCTTAAATCGATTTCATTATAATTTTATTGTCAATACTTAAAAAACATTGTGTTAAAAGTGTGGAAAATAAGATAATTTTTATTAATTCATTAAAAGAATTTCATTACCTATACCCGTCAGCATATAGGCACACGGGATAATTCAAAACTTTGAGAAAATTGCAAATAGCTTTGTGATCTACCGCGATAATAAATTACGTTTGGGATAAAACTAATATATTTTTCTATATACAATAAAAATATATATATTTTTTATCAGGATAATCATATTCAACACTTGGAAATTAAGACACAAAAGTTCAAATCATATATCTTTTTTTAAGTAATTTCCCTGAGATGTTCTGTATTGTGAAATATGATAATAGCAATTCAATAAGAATCGAAAAAAATCTTATATACACCAGTGTTTAAACGAAGTGGGGCACCCTATTTTTTCGGCAAATTTTAAATTTGTCATAATTTTCAAAGTTTTTGCCGGACTTTCAAAAGTTGCATGTTTAAATTCCAAAATTGAAAATGGTTTTACATATTTAGTGAATATCTATTATTATGATCAAATGTATTTAAGTTTTGTTTCCTTATTAACAAAAAATAAGAACATTATTTCAAATATTTGTAAACATTTTTACGGGTATTAACATATTATACAAATAATACAAATAATGATATATCTAGAACTTATAAAATGGAATTAAATATAATCATAAACATGGATCTAAATTTCAAGCGAGTCATGAACTATACTGTTTTTTTATTGACCGTTAGTAGTCCAAAAAAAAATTCACAACACAACCTGCTAAACGGAATATAAATATATTTTATTTCACCCCCTTCTTGAATAATTTATGATTCATGTTTTAAAATGTAAAGTCGTGTTCAATTAAGTGTGTACAGCGATTGTGCTTTGTAAGCCTGCATATCAGTTTTCAAAGTTCAAAAATTGATTTACAAGATACTTTCTATTATAATTTTTATTGATAGTCAATGTTAATGAAAATTGTAGTAACATATTATAACAAGCCTGATTTACAACACTTCGCTGTACAATACTTTGATTAATGCAGTTGAGTACTAAACATGTTACTAAGTTTTTATTCCATTAAGCTGTTAACTAATCTAAGAATGTAGGTTCTATATTTATTGTCATAATAAAAAAATAACGTACCTAGTTATATTATGATTTTATTTAGAAATTTGTATCTTTTTCGTTAATACAGATATTGAGATAAATGAATAATAATGAGCAAGAATGTCGGTAGCACTGAAAACATATTAGAAAGCGACCATACAACAACAACACTCAGTGACGTAACTAAGGGACCGCAAGGCCCGCAGTTGCGAGGGGGGGGGGGGAGCGTGGGGCGATTTGTCGAAATATATTCTATTACAGCAATGCGGCACTCTCCCATTCCGCATTATTGGTAATTTCAATGTACATTCTACTAACTTAACATTAGCGTATGAAATGATATTGTTGCCAAAACTACATACTCCATAATTAGATAGACTTTTACTTTTGGTTGAAACTTGCGAAGTTTAACTTCTCGTTCGTTTATGTTTAGAAACCTAACTGGAATCCTATTATTTTCCAGTTTTACAATAATACTAGCAACAACCACTCCTTAACTCACTTCATCATTCAGTCACGCATTCATCTATCCTATCCGTGTGACAATATTTAATTACTTCCCATGATAGGGGTATTGTTGTGGCACGAGAATTAGTAGGCGTAATAAACTTTTGTACAATTTGGCAACTTTCGTTCGTTTGTCAGGAATAAGCAGAAATGGAAATAGACATTTAAGAACTATTTAATCAAACAAAGTCAAATAAAGGAATAAGTGTAAAATATATAAGAAAAAAAAATAAATGCAAGTATAATAATATATCCTTAAACTACGATCAATGGAAAAATATATAAAATGGTAAATATGTACAAATAAAATACCAAGAGAATACCCGAGCTGAGCCCCCAGTTGGAACGCACCTGAAATAAAGGAAAAACGTTTTTAAGCACACAAGTTTGCCTTCGAGTAAAATGCTAGTAACGAGATAAATTAAGAATAACTTCTGTGTTGAGTCATAAGAAATTTGGAATTAAATATTTGCAAACAAACAGTCAAAGTACAGTGATATTTTAATAAATCAAATTAATGAAATACTGGATCAATTTAAATACGAGTGCAAAGTCATATGAATTGTAGGTTATATATTATGTATATTGATTAAATCTGTCAAACTCTATTAATCAAATGAGTAAATAGGTACTTGAACTATTTAAATCCGAGTGAAATGTAAATTACATGGATTTTAGGTTATCTACAACTTATCTCCATTAATGCTGTCAAACTCTATTAATCAAATGAATGAATACTTGATCAATTTAAATACGAGTGAAATGTAAATTATATGAATTTTAAGGTTATCTACTATTAATTTATCTCCATTAACGCTTTCAAACTCTATTAATCAAATGAATAAATACTTGATCTATTTAAATATGAGTGAAATGTAAATTACATGGATTTTAGGTTATCTACAATTTATCTCCATTAATACTGTCAAACTCTATTCCACTAGTACATCGTGCTGCCACTAGTACCGTAATCGCAGGTGGTGAAAATAAAGAAGTAAGGTAAAAGCACCATATTCCGACGCATGCTAAATCGAGCCCTAATCTCGCCCTATTTCCTAAGACAAACTTTGTCATCCGACTTCTTTAAACTGACAACGAATATCCAAACGCGCTCAAATTTATCCGTTAGAGAATTTATTAGATTGCGCAAGAGCGCCAAAGTGATGGGGGTAAGCCACTCTTGTTTTGGACAAGCGGGTACGGACAGTGTAAACTTTGTAGTCTCGAGCCGCGAGTAATCGAGCCAGCCTATGGCCGTCATACGTGTTCCATGTCTTTACGTTGTAGCAAAACTCCTCTAACGCCTCGGTGGTGCAATAGGCAGGGTGCTTGACTGTCATTCCTGCGCTGCGAGTTCGATTCCCACCGGTCGCGACAGATGTTTTGTTTACCTTTTTGTTAAAGATATGTTTTTTTTATTAATTTACCTTTTTCCTTAATTTTGGGTTAGTTTCTGTTAGCCTTGGGTTAGCTTTGGTTAGCACTTGGTTAGTTCTTGTTGATTGAACCCCCGTAGCGAGCGAAGCGAGCGGAGGGACATGCAAAGCCATTATAATACCCCGGCTGTTGAATCGTAACTAGGGATTTAGCGTCTCGTTTAGTTACAATATGTGCTAGCACAACAAACGAAAAAATTGGCGCCAGATTTCTCGTTATGTTCCTCAGCTGGCTCGCGGCTCAACGGCTCGAGACTACAAAGTTTACACTGTCCGTACCCGCTTGTCTTGTTTGGATCTAGTTTGCATTTAGTTCCGACCGGGTCCGTCTAGGTGTAACAGCAAGTGAAGAACGTTTGCATTTTGGTAAGTAGATCGATTGAAGTGATTAAAAATATTTCGAAAGTTTAACGTTTTTGTTTACCCAAGCGGTTTGCATTTTGCTTTTATGTGAAGGAAAAGGTTTTAAAAATTATTTTTGAATGGTTTTGGTTCATTATTTTGACGCAAACTTATACAAATACGTTTAAAAACATACGTCGGAATAAGGGCCTGTTTTTGTTACCAGAGCTAATGTCGCCGTATTACGTCGAAATAAGGATTTTCTTCTGTTGTATTCAAATAAAATTTTAATATTTATATGAACTGCAATTAAAAAAAAAAATTGTAAACTGTAAATTAGGCCTTGAAATATGCTAGGAGCAAAATACGTCGTATAGATTTCTCATTAGAAAACTAAGTTTTCTGCATTTTGGTTAGTAGATCGATTGAGGTGATTAGAAATAATTCCAAAATTAAAAGTTTTTGTTTACCCAAGGGGTTTGCATTTCTCTTTTATGTGAAGGAAAAGGTCTTAAAAATAAGTTTTTATTGGTCTTGGTTTATTATTTTAACACAAACTTGTACAAATACGTTTAAAAAAATACGTCGGAATAAGGGCCCGTTTTTTCTTACCAGAGCTAATGTCGCCGTAGTACGTCGAAATAAGGATTATCTTCTGTTGCATTCAAATCAAATTTTAAAAGCTATGTGAACTGCTTATCAGAACAAAAAAAATTGTATACTGTAAATTAGGCCTTAAAATATGCTAGGAGCAAAATACGTCGTTAGATTTCTCACTAGAAAACTAAGTTGTCTATGTTAAAAGAATGTGTTAAAAGGATTTTTTTTTATAATAGCTGTACAGGGTGTTCACCCATAATGTCCCCCCCCTTTAACTTTGTTAATTTTTAAGCTACAAAAAAAATAAAAAAACAGAATTGTAGGGTTTTTAATGTAGTTTTTGCACACGTAAAGGAAAAAACAAAAAATTGTACAGTATACAGGGTACATCAAAAAGAAAGATTTTTTTAAATCTAGCCCCCATTTTTTATTCGATTTTTCGATTCTACGTAAAATTCTAAGGACTTTTAATATAACACACTATATGCCTATTCCTAATACTTTAAGAGTTATTGACAGTTGAATTCGCTATTTTGTTTGTTCTTTTATTTTTTTATGACAACAGCCACCTAAGAATATAACTTTTTGTTTAGCTTTTGAAGTCATTGAGGTGAAAATATTGAGCTTCCTCAATTCGACCTCATTGCTTTGAGTAGTGATTTTGTATCTTCTGTTTTAAAACTGATTAAAGAATTATTATTATAATTAAAAAATGGCGACTTCAAATGTCAATAACTCCTAAAGTATTAGGAATAGGCATATAGTGTGTTATATTAAAAATTCATAGAATATTAGGTAGAATCGAAAAATCGAATAAAAAATGGGGGCTAGATTTAAAAAAATGGTTCTTTTTGATCTACCCTGTATACTATACAATTTTTTGTTTTTTTGTTTACGTGTGCAAAAACTACATAAAAAAACCTACAATTCTGTTTTTTATTTTTTTTTGTAGCTTAAAAATTAACAAAGTTAAAGGGGGGGGACATTATGGGTGAACACCCTGTACCCACAATAAACTTTAATTTTTCAATTAAACTAAAAAAAAACTCCTCTAAAGGGAAAACATAATAAACTTAGGTAAAAAGTATATTTAAAATCCTATTTCTATTTGTTTACTTTCAAAATATTAACACAAATCTGATAAAACCTTTTAAAAAAATACGTCTGCATAAGGATCCACTTTTTATGGTCCAGGAGGTAATTTCGCCTTAAACTGGCTTGTTTTGATTTTAAAATATTTTGTTTGATTGTAGGTATATTGGGCCTTTTTATGCCTTTGTAGATGAAGTATGAGCCCATTACATTTCATAATAGGAAGGTGTCGATGTAAATTATAAAAAATAAGTAAGTAGTCAAATTTTTTTTTAAAATTAAAATATATATTTTTTAAATTTATTTTATAACGAAATTAAATAAATAATTAAATAAATAAATAAATAAATAAACGAATAAAACAAATAAATAAATACGTTTTATAATATTTTCTTACTTACCTACATCTTTTTTTTAATTTTCAGCAAAATGGCACTTACACCAATAATTAAAGCTAAAAATAAAGGAAAAAGAAAGTATTCAAAAGACGCTGTTAAACAAGCTCTTGAAGAAATAAAACAAGGTATGTCTGTTTATAAAGCCTCCCAAATTTACGGAATACCACATACCACATTAAAGGACAAGAAAAAGCAGAAAGATATTTTCAAGACAAGTGGAAAGCCACCTATCTTAACAGCTGAAGAAGAAAACCTAGTAATTGATTGGATCCATTTTTAGGGAGATGCTGGATTTCCAGTGTCTAGAGCTCAACTAATTGACACGGTATCCACATTGATTAAAAACCTAAATCGCCCCAACTCATTTAAGGATGGGAGACCAGGAAAACATTGGTACCAGGGATTTCTAAAACGAAACAAGGATGTGTCTTGCCGAGTAGCACAAAACCTAACTTCAAGCCGGGCTGGAGCAACTGAGGAGGCAATTAGGAATTGGTTTGTGAAGGTGCACGAATATTTTGTACAAAATGGAATAACGGAAGTTTTAGGAGACCCCAGCAGAATCTATAACTGTGATGAGACCGCATTTTTTTTAACTCCAACAGAAAAACAAGTGCTAGTGAAAAAGGGTTCTAAGACTGTCTATAACAGGGTCATAAACGATGATAAAGAATGCCTCACTGTTATAGCCAACGTTTCTGCAAACGGTCAAGTAGCCCCGCCGATGGTGGTATTTCCATATAAATCCAGGATGCCAAAAAATATTCCGCCATCTATGCCAACTGGTTGGGGTTGTGGATATACCGAAAGTGGTTGGACGAATGCGGAACCAACGTCTTCTTTAACTGGTTAAAAAAAAAACAACATTACACTGCCCGTCGTACTTTTCCTTGATGGCCATACAAGCCATATTTCATTGGCCTTGAGTGAGTTCTGCAAAGGAAATGGAATTGTATTGGTAGCATTGGTTCCGAATTCCACCCACATTATGCAGCCATTAGATGTAGCAGTGTTCCGTCCCGTTAAAGCTACGTGGCGAACAATAGTTCATGATTTTAGAATTAAACATGAATTCAACAAAATTAAACGAACGGATTTTTCCATGCTGGTGAAAGATTGTTTTGATAAGATAAGAAACAATTCAAAGTGCGTTTGAATGTACTGGATTATATCCTTTTAACGTCGAAAAAATTAGATTCGAGAAAATCCAAACAAAAACAAATCCAGCTCCATACGTCCCATCTCCACCGGCCTCTTCCGAAATCACTGCACCAAGACCTGATTTTAGAAAAGAGTTTGAAAGCAAACTATCACCTGAAACAATACGCCAGTTTAAAAAATCTTTTAATTCAGGTTGGTCAAGAAATTCATCTTATACCAAACTTTTTGAATTCTGGAAATCACTTAACACTGAAGATCAAGTAGTAAATGATCAGCTATTATCGAATTCGCCATTAAGTGAAACTGCACAACATATTGTTCAAGACTTTGAAGAGGTTCTGCAGGATGATGAAGAGATCTCGTTACATCAGTTAGGTGACTCAACACTAATTTGCAACATGAACAATGATGAAGATTTTAGTTTATTTAGCATTGGGCCAGATGGCTTTTTACAACTGGACGCTAGTGCTGAAATAGTTATTTATGCAACAAGTGTGTAAAGTGAATCTTTTTTTATGAATGGGAATATTGTCGCATGAGCCGTAGGCGAATGCGACAATCCCATGAATAAAAAAAAGAGTACTTTACACATGAGTAGCATACAAATTTTTTTCTACTATCGAAAAATATATGAAAAAATAAAAATAATGTTATATTACTTTACGCACTAGTGCGTAAAATAAATTATTTTACGCACTGCCCTAAACGTCAAAAAATATGTCAGTAAACGTCAAAAAATATGTCAGCTTTACTTTACGCACTAGTGCGTAAAATACCTTACTTTACGCACTGCACATTAAAAAGGCCTATTTTACCAATCTTAGAGAGTGCGTAAAGTGAGTATTTTACGCACGGTAGTAGAAAAATGAAATTTTAGACCTACAAAATCACGAACCCATGACAACTGATAATTTAAACAAAAGCCATATAAACGCAGCAGACCAAATCATTGAAACGACCTTAGAAGCTAAATCAGCAGTACAATTAACTTCCTCTTCAAAACCATGTCGCAGTAATTTAGCTGACAACAATACCACAAACAAAATTCAAATTTTAAAAATAGAATACTTTGAAGCAGCTAACCTTCCAAACGATTCAGTCAATGACAATAATTTTCTTACGCATCCCAGTCAAACATCTTCCGTAAAATCTGATGTTAACGACGCTACAGTCAATGATAAAGAAAATATTTCTTTAAATAACAATAATTATTTGCATACATCGCCCAATCAAACACCTTCCGTAAAATCCAATTTTGACAACCCACCATTTTCTGAAGTATCTATGCAACCATGTAGTAGTCAATCACCTTCGTCATATTTTAGAACACCGCCGAAGTTTCCTACACCTTTTAAAAATGCCTTTTATTTTCCCAAGAAGCCGAAAGAAAATGCAAAAAAACGAGTAACAAAAAAGATAACACCGATTGTTGCCATAGCTGATGAATTCGTAGAGTATCAAAGGCGACTAGAAGCCGAAAAAATTGCAAAAGAGGAAAAGAAAAAAGAAAGACTTGCCAAGAAAAACGAAAAGAAAATTAAAACAACAATCCCCAAGAAATTAAACGGCAAAAAAACAAAAGACGTAGACCAAGAACAAATAATAAACCAAGAACAACCGCAAGCAGAGGAAACAAAAATTGAGGAAGAATATGAGAATGTAGCGACCGGAAAAGAACAGTTAGAAGTAAAATCAGAAGATATTGCAATGAATTCAGTCAAAGCAAAAGACAAACAAGTAGAAGGTGAATGCAAAAAAGACTGCGGTTATCAGAAAGGTGATTACGTGATTTTTATATATGAAAATAAGTATTTTCCAGGGCAAGTTATTGACAGAGACAAAAGCAAATTTTTTATTAAGGCCATGGAACGAATTGGGATACATTGGAGATGGCCAACCGTTGAGGATGTCATCTGGTATGAAGAAGATGAAATTATTTCTCATATTAGTGCTCCTCGCCTTATAAATAAGAGAGGATTTCACTCTGTCCCTGAGATAGAAGATAGTTAAGTACGGACAAAAAGTGCAATATTCTTTTCGATGATATTAGGGAGGTACAAATTTTCAGTATAACCAAAGTTTGTTTTTACGTTTGATGTTAGTTCTTAAAACTTAAATGTTGTTTTTCTTAATGATATTTAAAAAGTGTTTTTTTTATGCAGCTGAATACTTAGTATATAAGTTGTTACAAATATGTATTTTTTTAAGTCATAAAAGGATTATTTTTAAATATTGCAATATCTTTATTACTTTAATAAATACATCGTTCTGCATATTTGTTCTCGTATTTAATGTTTTTTGTGTTAATTACAACCATATTTTAAAAAAATACAATAGAAAAATATACGTCGGAACTAGGGACCTCTTAGGTCGGAATTAAGGTCTAACTCGAATATTTGCGTCGGAATTAGGAGATTTTGACATTTTAAAAAAAATATTTTTTTAATCAAAAAAAGACATTATATAATGTAAAAAAATATATGCCTATAATTCAGAACATACCATTTCAGGTTCTAAAAATGCCAACCATGATATAATTAAATCTGTTTTTCTAATATTTGAACTCAAACTCGAAAAACCCTAAACTACGGCGGAATATAGTGCTTTTACCTTAAACCACCAGCTAACCAAAGTAACAGAAATAGCTTAACTTCCCATTAACACTAGTGAAGCCAAAAGGCAACAACGTAATCGCCAAGTACTACCAAAACAAGCGGGCGTCCCCAGGCGGTAGGTCGTACATTAATCTTATAACAATTAGCAGGTTGTATCGATGCTTTAATATAAAACAAATATGAAAGATAGCTTCATGTTAAAAGATGAATGCACGGATCCCACTGACATGGCTTTCCATGTCGTAATCGCCAAAACAAAAGCACCTAATTCACCATGTATGCTATTGTCAAACTTATCGACAATTAAAAAATCATTATTAAATTTCTCAGCATTTATCATAAACGAAATATGTGTCGAACCTACTGATTATGCTATTGTCAAACTTATCGACAATAAAAAAATCATTATTAAATTTCTCAGCATTTATCATAAACGAAATATGTGTCGAACCTACTGATAATGTTGAACCAGAAATTCCTTTTATATTTATTTCTTCAGTTGTATTTATAATTTCACGCTTACTCAAATATTCAGCAAAAATGCAACTAATACTCGCCCCGGTATCAATTAAAAATACCAACTTGTTCGTTCCATACCTTATGCTTATGTAATTTAATGCATTAATGTTTAGATTAAATACTTCTGAATTATGAACATTATGAGCCTCGAAAAACTGCTGATTGATACAATTTGTTGCCTGTTTATTATTCTGGTCGTTTTCCCTGCTGTCGGCGAAATAAAACCTGGGTGTTTGAAAATTTCCTCGATTTCGCCCTGGTCGTCGGAATAGAAACCGTCCGCGACCTTGTCTTTGATTTGATTTCGGTCTGTCGTCGATCGAAATTAAACCTTTGGCTTAAACTATTATGATTACCACGGTAATTAAATATATTGTTATTGGGTCTACTGCGATTACCACGATTATAGGGTTTATTAAAATTACCTCGACCTCTCATGTAAATACATTAGGACCGCACTTTAAGTTAACTTAACTTTTGGAACATTTTTTATCAATAAAGGATTTCCATCGTTATCTATAACGATACAGTTCAATCGTGTCAATTAATTGCTTAGTAGCCTCCTCGTTACCGTCCATCGATGGCAACAAGGACGCGACGGTCCTTAGATCAAATTTTTCCGACATACTTCTTATATTACTATTAATCCTAGTTCTACCTACAGTTTCTTCTTGACTAATTATCCGTTCTTATCTTTGGTTAATAATCTCTCGCGAATTAGTAAAATAATCCTCGATCGCTCTAAAATGATACATTTGGTTTTAGGTTTAAAGAATAGCAGAACTTTAAAAGCTTATCATTCTCCAGTTCATGTAATTTTTTAACCACAGAAAAAAAAGCGCATATTGTAACCTTACATGTGTCAACATCAGAAAAATAAAACATTTGCTTGAAACCTTACTCTGGGTCTTCCGCCTCTAGGCTGACCTATTTTTTAAGGTTATTAAATTTATTTTCTAACTTTCCTACGTCTATCGATAGTTTACTTAAAATAGGTACAATTTCACGACGCTTGCTTACATATTTTTGTAAAATTTTTCTAAAATCTTACATAATTCTATATTTGAAGTTACGCCACTGACACCACTACAAAAGGGCTAAGTGCACACAAAATTTTATCTCGTCACGTATTGCATGGAAGCCTTTGCTATTTGGAACGAAGATGTAGGAGGGGGCTTGCAGGTGGAAGGGTAATCGCGATCGAGGCGCAATTGGTTGCAACGTTGTCAGACTACGACGATAGTAGCGAACATTCAGATGCCCGTATATAAAGAATGTATCTCCTAAACTACAATTTGCCCAATATTACAAAAACATATTTCCATAAGGTGTTCCTTTCTCTTTTTATAATGTGGTATTTCCTAATTTATTTATCTAATACTACTAACCTGTCCGTGCACTTTTTAAAAATAATACAGTGGATTCTCGATAATATGCCGCTCGATGATCAGTGATGCCGGATAATTGGTGGCCGCCGTCGCCGCGTACGCTGTGTAGAAATTATAATTTTAAATTTCATAGAATATTAGTAATCCCTCTAAAAACATGCATACGTGCATATGTATTAGATACATTATTCATATTATGTATAGACAGACACCTTGCTTTTACATACATTATTACATTCACCCATATACTCTACAGATAATTTGCCGATCTCAATCATTGGCAGTACAGCTGGTCCCGACCAACCTTTACAGAATTAAAAATAATTCAGTTCTGTAAATTTTGTCTAAACACACGCCAATTATTGTCTACTTTACTGCCCTTATAGAGCCGGCAAGGGCGCAAACAAAGCAAACGATTAGTTTGGGTTAGGCTGCGGTAATCCACAATTAGTGTTATATACTTGCACTTTTCTGAAATCGGAACTAATTATATGCTTTTAAGTTCGTAAGACTTGTACAGGGTTATTCATTATATTTTGACACCCACCTGTAGCCGTAATTACAGGTAATACAAAAAGAACTTAAATTCAAAAGTTGT
>MU189522.1:12450-51024 GCA_016904865.1 Pissodes strobi | reverse complement strand
AAAATTCAATCATTTGTGGAGCCAAAGGCAATCAATTCCAGGGTAAGAATGAATCCTCCACAACAATATAGAACATATTTACTTCAAGTCATAGACCCACGCCTTTATTTGTTGCTGAAACCGCTGAGTAAAACTTGGCATATTGACCGTTTATTGGACAATTAGCAAGTAGTGTTACACATTATACATTTGATTTTTAAGCAAAATATTAAAGTTACTTTTTTAATTAAGGTAGGTGCACATAATATGCGCAGGTTGCTAATATGCCCAAGACGTCTATTTTTTTTAGTTGACGACCATTAGTACAGATGGCGCTACACATAGTTATTTAAATGCTAGTACACATATTTATGTCGCGAGAGCGGCGCCGGCGCGCGGCGTTTCGTTGCAATACGTGGCCTCGTAAGGGTATATGGTTTGTTTTCCGCCGGAATTCGAAAATATTCAGGTTAGTTTTTTAGGCATGGTCTTCCTTAGGCGTATTATTAAATTTTGGTATTGGCTTGTTCTTATCTAGTGGGTAGTCGTATTGATGTATTGTAAATATTAGAAGGTCAATTAGCATCGTTGTGGATGTAGTAGCAATTTCAAAAATATGTTGTTGTATTTACTAATATGCTCATATTAAAGGTCGGTAATATCCTCAATTGAGCATATTACCAACTGGGGTATTATTTACAACATTTACCTTATAAAGTAATATCTAAAGATACAATATTCCTGATATTTTCTAATTGATAAAATTTTTGTTACCTGCTTTAAGTCAATAATTGGTGACCATACACGAAGCGATCCAGTTTGTCGTGTCCATACACGTACATACTTTTCTGCACGTTCCGTTCCTGCACGTACATGAACGTTTAATTATTGACCAGATCTTTGAAATTTGTAACTTTGGACTTGACATTTTAAGCAAGTCTAAAATACCTGGTACAAAACCAGCATGAGAATGCGTATTTATGTATAGTTCCTACTTGCATTTTATTATTTTTTTTTCTTTTCCTTTCGCGAATACAAATGGCTTAACAGAGAGTAAATCCGAAAGTTTGTTTGCAGCGATAGGAAATTCTTCATAAAAGTAAATTTTTAAATTTAAATGTTTCGTCTGTGCTAGTTGCGTAGTGCGTTAACTAATAATTATTAAGTTTAATTTTATATTATATAGAAACTCTATTACTACTAAATATAGACTGAGTCTTTTTTTGTGTGATTAGGTTAAGTTCACTTATAATATGCAAAAAAAAAAATATTGTTTTAAACAAAAAAAACTGATTTTTACAACTTCAGTTAAGACAAATATGTAGAGAGGTAAAAAATGTGAAACTGTGAATTTAGGAAACGGAAAATCAGACAAATCAATATTACAAAGTAGCAGAATTAGATTCAAGTTTAAGAGCCTTATGATATTCTTTTCATAAAAGTTATGGTTTTTACTTAGATAAAAATAAACATATTTCACATTTTAATGCTAAATTCCCCTAAATTATAACATCTTCTATAATGAAACTTTCCATTTAAGTAATTTATCTCTTTTCCAAAAAAAAAAGGTTTTTTTATTTGCTGTACTCCCTCCTGCCTGCATATTTTACTTTGGACTTGAGATTTCTAATATTAGTTTGGCTTTAAGCACAAACTTTTATCAAGAAAAAAGTTCTGAGGAATTAATAATCAAAATTTTCCGATTATTCGACTGCTTATTAGATTTCTTTAAAAATAAGGATCTCTTTGTCACAAGCTTTCATATACAGAGCTTTTTTTAACGATGCAATATAGGGATATACTAACCTAAATAGCCCCTTATCCAAGAAGTAATATTCCCACAATCATACATAATTCAACTTCTAGAGTTTTTTAATTTGTAATTTTTTTAATTTGCTGACCGACGATTGTACATCTTTTTAGTTCTTCAAAACAACTCGTTTATTACATTGGTAATTTTGGCAACCATATTAATACCACCGCAAAATTTTGAGAATAATATCGCACTTCAATCAGAAATCCTGGATTGTTATTCCAAGTCCAACGGCCGGACCTATCTCGAATAAGAACATATATTGATGTACGAGGAGCACATATTGGAACATCTGGTGACGTTATATTTACTCAGATTTTATTTCCGTTTATTACTTTTAATTTGTAAATGTTTATTTTTCTCTTACCCTTAAATTAAATGCATGTCACCATAATGTTACCATATTTCCTCAAAGGTGTTTGATAAAACAAATTTATCTCGAAAAGCGTTAATTTTCTCGAAATAAATAAAGAATAGCTATTCGGAGTGTTTAAAAATGATTTTCCTGTGGAGTATCACAGCGTCTGACAAAGATTATGAAACATCATTGTTTTACTTATAAAATACAGAAATAAATATTAAATAAATTTGTCCATTAATAAACAACCCTCTAAAATGATGACACAAGCAAGTATCCTTGATGCAATCTAAGAAGGCTTTAATATACAATGTAGCTATTTATTCATAAAAAATGTTTGTTATTAATTCAAACTGTAGTAATTAGAAGTGAATATTAAGATAGGAATCCACTACATTTTTAATATTAAAATTTAAATGCTGCAAGATAAGCAATAAAAACTAGTGAGTTCGCACTTATTGCGTCGTCTATGAATCCCATCCAATTCGTAGTAATTCCTAATTTTCCAATAGTTGGCTTTCTCATATAACATGATGAAAGACTGAATTTCCGCGCAATAATGTATCGTGTTTCTGTGTCTGCGTGTCTCATAGGAACTTGCTCCTACGAAAATAGATGATGAGTTCGTTAATCAGCAATCAGCACAACTTCGAAATTGACAGATTGGTTTTTGGGATTAAAGGAAAAACAAATCTTGTAAGAATTTTTTTCAGAGATTTTTGAGGCGTAAGTTGTTTACATTTAATTTTAGGTTTAACTTGTATTCTACAAGTTTCATGTCATGCGATCGTTCGCTAGCTAGGGTTTTCATTATGGGACTAAGTGGAAAAATACATTACCAGAATTAATGGGTATAGTATCAAGTATTTGCTCAAGCTAATTGGTTTGAAAATAATAACGCAGCTTTGCTACAAAGCTTCTATCTTTTTCTAATCCACCAGACTCTGCAGTCAAAACGACAAGATATGCATATAAAGAAACAAGTCATGTGTATGAGATACTACCTCGAAATTAAGCAACTAATATACTGAAGTGGGTAGTGCAAAAGCCAAAATTGCTTTGAATAAACTCCATTAACTTTAGCTCCAACAAGTGCAACATTTGCAGCGGTACTTGCACCACTTACCCTATATATCGTCGCTTCAGAGCAGAAGTAGCTTAACTGCAAAAAATAAATTTTACAGGAGAGGGTTTTTTTCACTTCACATTCAGGTTTTTGATAATATAGTTATACAAATTATATTATTGACATTAAGGGTAAAGCTTTATAATATAGTTTAGTCCAAAAGAATGTATTTTGTATACTTTGGAAAAATCTGGATATAGCATAGTTTGCGTTATCTGACGTGTGACTTAGGATAGTTCTGCAATCAGATAGAATATACGGGGATAAACGATAAGGTACATAGGATAGTTCTGCAGCGTTTATTTTTTGATTTTTAGAGTAAAATCAAAACACATTTTTCAAAAACTATTTATTTCGATTTTAATGAGAATTAATAAAAACAAATTATTTTACAAAAAAATAGACAATTAAATGAAGAACGATACAAAAACTTAAATGAGCTTACTTGTAGATTGTTTAAGTTACTTAAAACAAACAACAAAGCTAAGGCAAACTTTGCCAGAAAAGTAGGCAAACTTAATTCTAATTAGAATCCGAATCTCTTTCTCCTTGTGCAGTAAAGGGAAGTTTTTAAATAATTCGTGACATGGCAATATGACTTTTTTCTGACATAAGAAATTCAATGGTTTGAAATAAGCCATAGGCAATAAAAAATATCAAAACAAAAAGAATGACCCTATTTTGTTCTGACCTGCACAATTATCAGACCATATTATCAAATTTGACTTGGATGTCAGAACACCTTCATTTAGAAGATAGAGCAAACAAGTAATTTCATTGGAACCACGTCCGGCTAATCCCTCATGACATAAATACATAAATGCCGTTCTGGTGTCTCCTATATGGATACCAAAGTTGAAGTATGAGAGCTGCAAAAGATAAAACATATCTGAGTGTGTTAATGTGCCCACCAATAAAGCCTGTTCTAAATCCATTTATAAATCACATACGTTACTATCAATTTCTTTAGAACAGCTGAAATTTTTCCTTAAAAGTTGTTGAGCTTGTTCGGCCTTGCCGTGGTGAACTTCAAGTTTAATTTTAGCGTAGCTACTAGATTCTACATTAACCAAGATTTTGCAGTTTAGTTTGTCGCATAAGTTACAGGTGTATTTAAGGTTTGAGAATGCTGGCTTGAATGTTGAACTGTAAAATTTGTAAGTAATCTCAGTGTTTGGGTACAACTTCTTAAAAGCTTTGAAATTCCGATTTGTGTTTAAGTCCGGGCCTAGATATTGCTGAGTCGATTTTGCTCTTGCGTCATGACTGTCTTGCCGCGGAATGGACTTAACATGCATTTCAGGTGATTATTCCGCTTATCATTGCAACAAGTTTCTCCTACTTTCGCCTTGGAAACAAGTATGTCCAATTCTTATGGAACACCAAATGTTTCTGCAAAAGTATTCTTTCACACGCGAACAAATTCAACATTATCATTAGGAAATGTATAACTAAAACTGTGGTTTGTTTTTAACTTTCCTTTGGATCCTCGTATGAGCCGCGACGACGTTTCTCATTCTTGTCAAGTGGATAAGTCCCATTAGATATGTACCTTGTAGTTTTGAATTCTCAGCATAAAACTTTTTAAATAGGACTCTTCGTATTTCGCAGGTTATACTTTTACACTTCAACTTGCATTTGCAGGAAAGCTACAAAGAGAAACTTTCATTAGACACTTAGATTCAAAATGGCTTCATTTATGTACTAGCCTCTCGGTTCCTGCATTTCCTGTTTCAAAACACCTTTTCGAGTTTTATACGCTTTTGCAGACATCACCCTACATTGATTCTCTCGATTTTTTGAAGAACCTATAAGTGCAGACAGTTGCTGATTTTGGCAAATTTTTATACATTAACTAAAGACTGCAAACGTAAACTAACGTCGACTCACTGACAGACGCCGCCAGGAGGCACTTACAACCCTTCTTGTGAAATAGCTTGCGGACATACCAGAAGCGACGCTCATAAGCTCAGCAACTCAGCAGGCCACATACGTTTCTAAGGCAAAACCTCATTATATCAAAAAATGGCACTTACTCCTTTTGACACTTCCATGCTTCAATTATTTCCCTGCCTTACGAGTTTCGTGATTCTCTCAGTTCTTCTTCTTCGAATGCATCTTTTTAATTAACACAATGACAACCGTCCTTACTGTTCGAAAGCGTCCACTGTACTTATCAAAACACCAATGTGCAAAACGAAATGCTCCAAACTGTGCATTTTTCAAGTTAGAATAAGTCTGTTTCCAAGACGCAGTAATTTTGTACTCTTATTGGTAAACAGAACTAACCTAACTCGACGCTAAGCTGGATATCGACCACTTCTACTTTAGACAGAACTATCTTATCTCCATGAGCCGCTGGACTTAGGTCTATTCTGTAGTAGTCATTGGTGCAGAACAAGCCGATCTCCAATTAAAATTTCTCTTAAGTTTATGGTTTAAGATAGGATGGTTCTGCATTCAAATTAGAATTTAATTTTGAGATAGGATACTTTTTCAATTGACTATTCTCTCCGAACTAATAAAGGTAAGACATAGACGACTTCTGCATCAAATCCGTGATGCTTTAAACTATCCTAAGTCATTAAAAACCAAAAATGTCGAATTTTGGAGTTAGGCTAGTTCTGCTCTGAAGCGACGATATATGGTTGCCTATCTCATGTTTGCAAGAAATATATACCAACATATGCCAGGCACTCTAGAAGCACATGTCTGCCTTCTGAGAAGGCCGTTCTCCGCAAATAGTTGTTTGTACTTTTGGAAATTGACATCAGCAATCTGGTTGTGTGCACAGCTTGCTGTCCTCCAAGATCTACCATCCAAATTTGTCTGATATTCAGTAGCAACTTGGACACCATTGTTGAGGACTTAGATGCTGATATTTGTAACATACTCCACTATGCATGGGAGAGATATGATAGAGTAGAATGGGGCAAAAGGACGCACATAACATATAATATAAGTACATAAGCCAGAAATATTAATGAAACCAAACGTTTAATTTTTAGCCTAACAGTACAACCTCTTAGGTACAAAAAGTGATATATTTCACTTGAAAAAACAAAAAGAGTAACACTTAAAAAAATAAATAGTGAGCCGACTCAAAATGGGATATTTGCCCCACTAGTGGGGTAAAAGTCTCAAACGTGTGGGGCAAAAGTCCCTCACAGATAAACATGAGGTAAACATTATAATAGTAACAAAGACAAAAACTAAAACAAAAAAACAACGAAAACAAAAATTCAAATATCATGAAAAAAGTAAAAAAACATGGGAAAATAGATTATTCACAACAGTCGCAAATAAATTTTCCAATATTTTCATAAGCGCTGCACTCCTCGTGCCACCACTTTGAACATTTTTCGCATTGAACCCAATCTTCTATTGGCGGATCGCTATATTTCTCCGAGCAACCAGGACATGCAAGTTCATCCGGAAACAAGATGTATGTGGCAAAAGTCCGCGCGATTTTTGCCCCGTGAAAAAATGGGATTTTTGCCCCACAAGCTAAAAATATTTTCAAATTTACCGCCATTTTTTACCAAATGAGATTCGTGCAAATTCACTGTGTGTTACATACACTCACATGCCATAGATCATTCCACTAATTGGTTTTTAAAATACAATAATAATCAACGATACAATAGCTTATAAACTAATTCGCTAAAATTACATGCAAAGCGTATAAAAGTATAAATTATCTCATGGCTGCAAGAACACCCTGCTGGACACCCAAGAAAACACTGGCCGATGCGGTTTGGTATTTTTCAGAACATATTGTGGCGGTGTTGTCCGATTTTGCTTTTTCTCTTGGAAATTTTGATTTGAGACTATTGCCCCGCGCGTACTTTTGCCCCATTCTACTCTATGGTTTCACTTGCTGTGGCTATCTGGGCTGCTTCGCCGTTCGAAACTAATTCGATCTCGGCACGTTCTACAATTTATTTCAATGCAATCCCATTTGGAATACATCTGATTTTCTACTGGACTTGGTAATTCAGAGATAATAGTGCGGGTGTCAGGCGAGCCACTCTTACCTCCGAATGGTTTTCATACACCGTTAACTTTTTGGTGGGTATACAAAATCCAAATACGCATAACGGTGAGAGATTTGTGGGCGATGGGTATTACAGAGACTATCAATTACCTGATTATTGTGGTGTACTGAACTGCTTGGCTCGATTTAACAAGGTTATTTTATTCTTTGATCAACATTTGGATGATACCCTTTGCTTCGCTATTGAGCTCTACGTTTCACTAAAAAAACTTCTAAAAAGAAATTTTCCTGGTAGTTATCTCACAATTTAAATACTACTGAAATGAGGATAGAACTAACATTAGCATATAAATATTATATTGACTCAACCGAATCTGCTGTGAAAATAATATTAAGAAATTCTGAAGTTTTGCTAATTCTAAACACAAACCTGCTGGGTTTCCGGATCTACTGCCCGTGATTTCTCAAATATCGTGTTGCCTGATAACAATGAAACTTTGCTTTCTTTAGAGACACAGATTTCTGTTATTTGTGGTAAATTGAGCTTTCTTGATTAAGGACCCAGGGCCTGAGAGCGTTCCTTCTTGTTTCTTGCAGCACTGCAGTTTTTTTCTTCAACTAGACCCTTGTTGTTCATATTAATTTAATGAATCACTTTGTACAGGTCAATTTCTTGTTTTTGGAAGACTAATTTTATAACACTAATTTTTAATCTGGAGATCGATCACTTGGGGACAATTATAGATCTATAGGTATTCTTAGTACCATCCCTAAACTCTTCAAGAGTTTTGACTCTGATCTGAGTGTATTATACGGCAATAGTTTTATGCTTCAGCATTTTGTGTTCCGAGCTGGCTTATCCACCGAACTTCATCTGCTTATATACAGCAACACTTTGCTAGCGGCATAGTTCATATATACCGACATCTCCAAAGTTTTTGACCGAGTCAACCATCGTGCAGTGGTTAGTAAGGGTTCAGGGAAACAATTCCAATGAGATACAAGTGTAGTCAGGTGTTCTACTGATATCTCAATTGGACTCCCTATTATTCAACATATTCATTAATGATGTTTATGAATGTTTTCATTGAAGCCACTTTCTTCTTTTCGCTGATGACCTTAAATTTTTTCTTAAGATTGGCAATTCCAAACACTGTTGGCAGCTGCAATCTGACCTGAAGAGATTTTTTCAGTGGTGCCTAGTCAATTCTGTACACTTGAATGTTGCTACATGCCATTCAATGGTTTTTGCATATTGTAGCAATATTATAAATTTATCTTAGTCTATAGTAGGCAGCTTAGTTTTGTTCCTCACGTCGAAACCAAAACCTCTAGGCATTTCAGATTCTGAGGTTCATTAAGAGATGATGTCATGAGTTTCGTGGGCTGGGCACTGTAAAAAAATCTGTGCTCTGAGCACAGTGCCTTGTAGGCAGAACTCCATTTCAATTCTCTTGAGGACCGCAGATGATTGAGATATTATAACCGATAAAATCAACTGCTCGTCCTTGTTGGCCGAGATTGGTTTTCATGTCGCACATCATGTTCCATATCCCTTTCTTTTGGACGATATATGGTCAAAACACCTAATGCTTTAGGTATTTGAGACTGGTTAATGAGGGCCCTAATCTGGACTTTTTCATTGCCTTCCTTTGGTTCTTGAAAGAATTATGTAGTAGTGATATTTAGCTTATATTCCTTTATTATACTTCAACGTACAAATTGTAAGTTGTGTTTTACTTGCGCATTATTAATAATTAACGACTTTTCATTATCTCTATTTTCGTTATTTTTCGTTTGGTTTAATGAATTTACTGTTAAACGACTGTAGGTCGTCTGCTTTTAATATCGTATCTATTACCGTTGATTCTCGTTTTGTTTACCGAACTTACCATTTTTGCTTATCGAACTCATTGATAATCAGCTGACCTAACCGATACTTAAATCAGATCTTTTAGGATTCAACGTTTGATTGGAATTGGGCAATATTAACATTATAGGACATAGATTAAAAGTTAGTATCTTATTTTGCGCTGATTTTACAGTCTGATAGTTTAGATAAAATATATTATAGAAAATCTCCTAATTGGTTCATGGGCGATACCATAACCTCAAATTAATTTGATGGTTTTTTATAAAATCGTCGAAATTAGGGAATTTTCGAGATAATATATTTATTATCAGTAAACATTCTTTTTGCATTACGTTTTTAATATTTTGTACTTTCTACCCTTGTTACCACTATGGATTACTTAAAATAATTAGGTGACCAGAAATCAAAAGAAGTTTGGCAATACAGCCCAAATATTATGGCGTGGCTAGGCGAGGTTATCATCGACGAAGGCAGAGAATAATTGAGAACTAAAGATCAAATATCAAATTATTAAATGCGGGAGTGAGTGAGATAAGAGATACGAATCATGAAAATGGCGACATTTAACCTGTTGTGACAAAAATATCATAAATTTTTTGCATATTGAACTTAAGTGAGAATATTGAAAAATATTTTCCTCCCCAAGAAGGGAGTAGGAATGAGAGAACGGACATATGATTCTACATTTTTTCGAGTTTATCCTTATTGTTAAATCTAATTTACGAGACGTTGTTATTACATATAAGGACCTTTGTATTGAGCTCACTTGGTATATAAAAATCCTTACCGTAAAGATGACCATATTCATGATTAAGACTTATAAGACCAATGTTACTCGATGTTTTATCCTGAAGAGTGTGTAAGAGCTCGGTTTATTGCCGGAACAGATACGTGCGCCCTTTGTATGTATGCGGGCTCGGTTTTGTTGCCGGAGCAGATAACTTGCATTCAGTACATATGCAAGAGATTGATCAGATACGTCAGATGCAGTGCGTCTGTTGACGTTAACCTACTTACCGGTACAATGTATCGCAGTTCATCCTACTACCGTTTATATACAGCATGAAATTTGTTTTACTGTTAAATCATAGTATGTCAAATTCACAAATAATTTATCTCTACTGCCTATATTATGTTACTTTAGTTCCAATTTAATGCTAAGGAGTGAATTTTTGTATGTAATCATATCTTGCCACTGTAAATTAATATAAAAAAATCACTGAAAATAGCTATGTTTAAAAATCCGACTGCTTTTTTCTGGTCAAGAACATGCCCTGAACTCCATCAAAGCTAGTTCCGCATTTCACCTTTCATCTCCTAAAGCAATAACCTTTTAAAAGCCCTCCGCAAGGCAAATTTCCGTTACATTTTCAAGTAAACCTTTTCCTTATCTACGTATGTAAATCAAAAACTTTTCTGTTGTTTCAGGTCAGTAGAAATTCTGGATAGAAGGAATGAAGCGGACAGGCCGGGATAATCTAAACACGGATTTATGGAATATTGGATCCAATGCTTTTTAAATTTGGGCACTGAATAGTTGACGTAGGTATTCCAATGTTATTTGCGATATAAGCACGATTTTACTTATACTGAGGGAAATAATGATAAATACTGACTTTTTTTTTAAAAGTTAATTATGAAGATATTAAGCTTGATATATTGCGCACAATTCCTTCATTTATTTAGGCAAATATGTTAATTCAAATTGTAATATCGAATGTTCTCATATAATGGATACTAAGGGCAAATTATACCGAGAGAGTAAAATGGCTTCTTAAAAACTGTTAAATTTTATCTTCATTTATTACTCTCACTTGGGCTGTACATATGTTAAAAACGACACATTTTATTAAAATGTAGGTTTCAGAATAATTGCTTTATCGGATTAAAATATTAATAACAGCACATGCATCCTTTGATGAATGATCTCAGGATATTAAATGATTTTGGCCCCATTAATAATTTACCACCAACTAGGTACTCTAATAGTAATTATTTTGTGGTGCAACTGTAAAACTGAACATTTTAAAGTCTGAAGTACAAAGATAAAGATAAAGATTTTCAAATGTTGGTAGCAACAATAGTACTCAAAAGTTTTCAACCTTTTCGAACAATCAGGTTTATTACCTATGAGACATATCATCAAATTATCACAAAATATTTAAAAAGTCATAAGCAAAACATATTCTCCAGCTATTATAAAAGGGCAGTTTTATCGTCTATAGATAAATGGCTGCGTTCGAAAACGAGATTTGCCAAATAACATTTCTCAAACTAAATGACATAATTTTAACACACTCTCCCTTTTAATCCTTAGTCTGAATATATCAATTTGGTTATAAAAGTGCCACGCTTTTCCTTCAACTTCTAATTTTATTGTCGTTTATACGAGAGGGGCGTAGGCCAGAACGAGCTGTTTTTCAGTGCGTGCAAATTAGGCCCTAGCTCAATATACCGTAGAGAAGGGCTGAGTTAATATTATTATTAAAGGGCGCCACTAACGTGTAGGCGGAACAAGTCCCTATATGAAACTCGTTTTGGTTTAAGTTCCACAAAGGAAAAATGTAATAACACACTTAGTTAATAATCATTATTACTATTACCAAGACAAATTAGTACATTATTACTGCCGTGTTTTGCACAAATGCATTTAATTTCAAGATGCTATATTTAAAGTTAGGAAAAACTATCTGCGTAGTTTGTTTCCAGCTTGGTGATCTTCCTTTGCTTCTAGGTCTCTTGCCATAGTCTCCACCCGATCATGGGGTTAAGGTTTCCACAAGTCATGACAATCAGAGTGCATCAGTCGAGGATCTTGTGCTTCAGGAACATACGAACAACGAATTTAGGTGCCTTACTTATGGTCCCAAACGTTGCCCATGCGAGGCCTATTCTTTTGCTAATCTCGCATGCCTGGTTGTCTGATATACGAGGGAGGCGCATGCCAGAACGAGCTATTTTTCAATGCGTGCAAATTAGGCCCTAGCTCAATATACCGTAGAGAAGAGCTGTTACAGTTCTTATATAGAACTCGGTTTGGTTTAAGTTCCACAAAGAAAAAATGTAATTAAAAACTTAGTGAATAATCATTATTACGATCACCAAGACAAATTAGTACATTACCTGCTTAGAACTGGTATATTTAAAGTTAGGAAAAGCTTATTGATTTTATTATATTGCAATATGTAAGATGCAGACTATTAATTCAGTTACAAGTAAGTGATCATCATCATCATAATCATCAATAATCGGTGCTAGACATATGCCTCCAGTAAATCTTGCCACTTTGTTTTTTTCTGCGTAGTTTGTTTCTAGCTTCCTCAGATGCGTTTAATGCCGTCTGGCCACCTAGTTGGTCATTTTCCTTTGCTTCTATAGGCTTCTTGCCGTGGTCTTCATCCAATTAATTTCTTCTTCATCTGTTGTTCTGGCAATATGTTCCGCTTTAAAGACGCTATTCGCGTCACTGCAAGCGTAATACTTGTTCTTCGTCTTATTTCCTTGTTTGTGACCCTGTTCCTCAGGAAAATCCCATCATTGACCTTTCCATAGCTTAATTTTATTTTTGATCTTATTAAATTATATATTTCAACGGTTGTGCTATTTACAAAACACAATATAACAATAATAATACCTAACTATCCAGATCCTAGTCCTAAATCTATTTACTAAAAAACACTTTTATATATCTATTAAACTGGCCTAACGTTACATTAAATATATCTATATTATCTATTTTATTTAAAGAGTTAGCCATCCTAGCAAGAGGAGAATGTATTCCATAGGCAGTCCTATGAAATTGAACATGCAACAAAGAATAATTTTTAGTGTATCTTTGTGGAATTTGAATCAAAATCCTCTCCAACAACTTAGGACAATCAACATCATTATTTACAATTCTGAACATTATTCTAGCATCCATCATAAAGCTCCTCTGTTCCGGAGAACCAATTCCTAGCAGCCTTTGCAAAGATATATAGTCAATTTGATATTTTGGTATTTATCATTCTCAAAAATCTACGTTGAACTTTCTCTAACAAATCAACGTATTTAGAGTAGTGTGGATCCCAGACTTGACTAGCATATTCAACGAAATAGCGCACCAAAGAACAGTATAATATTTTAAAAGAATAAATATTATCAAATTCTTCCACGACATGTGATATATAATCCAACATTCTTAGGATTTTATTATAGACGTACTGCATATGCAAACTAAAATCAACTTTCTGATCAAAAATAACACCTAGATCCTTAATCTGATTAACGATCTAGGCCCGATCTAGCGGTGGAATTCAAAGAATCATCAAATATTATTGGTTTCTTAAGTCTGTAGAACCGCATGACATTACATTTACCCAAGTTCATAAAAAGCTTGTTGCTTGAGCCCCATGCTTGCTGAACTGAAAGAAAATCCTGAGGGCATTTGATTGCCAAATTATCTGCAAAAACATAAATTGACAGTTTTTTATATAAAAATAAATTTATAGACAAATTAAGCAGATAAGTAGAGATGTCCACCCTGTTGGACACCCGAACAAGCCGCAACAGTAAAATAGCTCTTAATCTAGCTAAAGACTTTTTCAGAGAAGCAATTGTTTCTCCAACTTATGCAAAAGACTCCACGATTAACTTTATCAAAGGCCATGGAAAAATCCGTATAGCACAGATTCCACTAGGCATCGACTCTCCAAAACCTCTGAAATATACTCGTTGTGAACAAGAAGGCGGCTCACTGCAAACCCACCACTCATGATTTCATGCTATTCCCAATATAGATGGGATGACAACAATGGAGTTATCTCCATCTGTTCAAAAATTTTGCTGCATAAACTTGTTTTCGAGATTCCATGATAATTTTTAATTTTGCCTTTATCCCTCCTCTTATAAATTGGGGTTATAAAACTAGTCTTCAATTTATCTGGAAATTCACTCAGCAAGAATGACCTAGCATATATTTTATATAAGATCGGTGCTAACATAGACCTGCAATTAAATACAAAGTCTCTAAGAATGCTATCGTAGAGATTTCTTGATATTTTCTATTGCATCAAATACCTCAATCATATCCATGCTTACGTCGTTCAAATTCAACTCAGACCATATCACCCCACCGCACCGTCGACATAATCAGTATCTACATCAGATGTGTACACTTCACCAAAAAAGTGGGGGTGATTTCCTGTGTGTTAAAAGACACTTTATCACTTATAGGATATAGTGCTAGGCCAATAACCAGAATTACTTATATTCTTGACATATTTTCAAAAATTGTTAGGATTCACTTACATAATATTCAATTACAAATCAACAATAAACAATCTTCGAGATTGCTTTTACAACTCTCCATATTTACAACGACCTAAGATAAACTTGTTAAAATTATCAATTCTTTTAAATCCTTCCAGCTTGGAAAGCTTGAAGTTTTTGCCCGATGGATGAGCACAAATATGTCAATAGACTGCTGAAAGCCAATGAAAAATATTTCAACCATTGAATCAATATCCAAATTCGAATTTAACTGTTCACCCCAGTTGCAGTTAGCAAAGTACTTAGCTATTAAGCTGACAAAAGTTCAGAAATGAAAAAAAGTCAGAAATGCACTAAGACTTACTACTTGACTGACCCGTTACTCGACAGCCATTATCCATATTGTGAACTACTAAAATACATAAAGCTACTAAATAAATATAACCCTTTTTTTTATGGCAGTGGCACACACACTAAAGGGAGATCCTATAGCGCTCGACGAGCGGTGTGTGTGTGTGAAGATGTTGATTGACACGGTTCTTGAATAGTTGTAGGTTGTAATTAGTGGGAAACAGATGTCCTGGAAGTGAGTTCCATAGTGATGCAGTGCGCCAGACAAAGGAGTTCTTGTAAAGCGATGTTCTAGGTGTTTCTAGTTGTACGACGAACTGGTCCGCTCCTGCCGTCTGTCGTGCCTGTCTGACAGGAGTTGCCAGGGGCGGGATGATGCGGGCCAAATCCTGGGAACATCTGCCGTGAAAGTATCTGTAAAACAGAGACATCTCGGCCACATGTCTGCGGTGTTCCGGACTATCCAGATTCCGGGTCAACTCCGGGTCGCGACGAGACGCACAGCTCTCTTCTGAATGGAATCCAGCAGCTTTAGGGTGTGCTTTGGTGCGGCACCCCAGATATGTGAGCAATATTCTAAGCACGGTCTTATTTGCGCTTTGTACAGCAAGAGCAACTGCTGCGGTGTATAGAGTTTTTTGTTGCGAAATAGCGCACCAAGCTTTTGGGAGGCTGATTTTGCGATGTTAGCAACATGGTCATGCCATGACATATTGCTGTTGACCGAGACACCCAGCAGTCCGATTGACGAGGATGAAGGAATGGTCGATCCTGCCATAAGGATGTCAGGGCCCGCTGTATTGGCCCTCTTGGAAAACGTTGCTGCTTGGGTCTTTGCTGCATTGAACTGGACCAAAGTTCGGTCGCCCCAAGTTTGAACTTTCTCCAGGTCTTGATTAATAGCTGTAATCTGCTCCTGTCTGCGGTGGTGAGTCTCAGTCGCTGGTAAGGGTTTTTCTGATCTAAAGTGGGAGACAAGGGTACTGTCATCTGCAAAACTATAAACAGGATTATTCGTTTCGATCAGCAGGTCATTAATATAGATGAGGAACAGAGTTGGTGAAAGTATTGCGCCCTGAGGCACGCCCGCGTTGATGGTGAATGTGTCCGAGATGTGTCCATCGACTGCAACGTGTAGGGATCGGTTCTTAAGGAAATTGGCCAGCCAGCTGCAGAGAGAGGCTGGCAGTCCGAAGGACGGCAGTTTGTTGAGCAGTCCGTCATGCCAAACTCTGTCGAATGCCTTTGAAATATCCAACGCAATCGCTCGAGACTCTCCGTAGTTTTCAATTGCCCTACTCCATATATGAGTGACATAGGCCAATATATCTCCTGTCGATCTCTCTTTGCGAAAGCCGTATTGATTATCGCTGATTATTATGTTGTTCTCGAGGTACTTGAGTAGTTGCTGGTTTACTACACGTTCCATGACTTTGGAGATTATTGGAAGCAAGGCAAGTGGGCGATAGTTTGAGGGCGTGGTTTTTTTGGAACAGGTTGCACTCGAGCGACTTGCCAAGAGGATGGGTAAATCCCTTTTCCGTAAGAAAAAGAAAAAAGCCTGGAAAAAACGGGTGTTAGTCCGTTGGCGCAGTTCTTTAGCACGATGGCAGGTATTCCGTCCGGTCCTGATGCCTTTTGCGTATCTAGTTCTTTAAGGATTTTGCGAATATCATGGTGATGAAACTTCTGAGATTTGAGTTGGTTCGTCTACAAGTTGAGTAAGCCCGCAGCTGATGGCAAATGCTTCAGCTTCTCTACCTTCGTTGTCGGTCTTGTTGTGATGTTTGAGCCACTTTGTGTTGTGGGCATTCAAGTCTCCCAGAACGATTATTTCTGAACTGGGGTGATCGACCTGTATTGAGTCAAAAGTGGTAGCTAGTGTTGAGAAAAAGCTTTGGTAGGCTCTATCGCTCGGAGGGCGATAGAAGCAACATATAAACTTGGTTAATCCCTTGGCGGTGAACCTGAGCCACATGACGTCAAGGTTGTTGACATGAAAGGTCGCTTCGTACAAAAAGGCATATTCCGAACTTATGTCTAAATCGGGTATGTAAGTCGTAACCAGGATAGGGGTAGTTCACTGTTGTTGTTGTAGAACATACTTGTGTTTCTGTAAGGGCTAGTATGTGTGGTCTATTTGCTTGTAGATGTTGGTGTACCGAATTTATGTTTGTATTTAGGCCTCTTATGTTGCAGAAATCTATTTTAAATTGGTTCGGTATCTTTGCTATTTGTGAAATGCGGAATGAAGGGCTCCCAGGGCCACCCAGCGCCCGGAGATCCGAATGGCCGGGGAGTTTACTTCCGGAATATTTTGATCCTGGAAGCACCATCATGTCCATATATTCCTACTGTGACAGCCGGGAACACCAGCGCGGAAGCGGAACGTGATTTGGGAAAACCACTTAGCGCCTCCCAGTTCTGGTGGGGTGGTATTTCACCGAACGATGCGAGTAGGCGTATGCATCTACCACCTGGGGCCGCTTCCACTGGAAGCATCGGCCTCAGACTCATTGCTCTGGTGGTCCCTAGTCTGACAGGGGTAAAAATGGGGTTTGTTGGATCACTCCCCAGTGATCAGCTCCAGACTTTGTACTCTGTCCTAAGTTTGAACTTGAACTTGGAAATTATTATATAAACATACGCGAGCAGTCAACGGGAGCCATCATGAACCTTAAATATGCAATGATCAGTACTTTTTATAATATAAATACGCTACCGAGCCTTCAGTTCGGCAGACTCTTATAATTCGGTAAGTTAAAATGGCCAAACAGGATGTGGATGGTGATAGGTAGGCAGGGATGTGGATGGTGATAGGTAGAGACAACCCAAAAGTAAAGTTAATTTACCTATGTTGATCATAATGAACAGATTTTCAAGATAGTCATTCCAGGAAGAATCACTGGGTTGTAACATTTATTAATGACAATTATAACACCACCACCCCTTTCAAACTCACAAGGTTTTTTGGGAGCGATTACATTTAAATACATTGTAGCATGCATCTTCCATCCTTGTCCTTGTGAAAAGCAATTTCATCATAATGATCCATAATAGTTGTTTATTGAACATCACATTTTGTTATTAATACTACACACATTCTGATAGTATAATAAGAGTTTTACCGTTGAGTCGTTTCCGGGAGCCTGGCTCGAAAATTTCCAATATTCTGACGTTTATGAATTCACCTGGACCCAAAATTGAATTTTTTAATCATGACAATCTGTGACCAAAACCCTGGATTCATAAGTTTATCCGCTCTCGAGCCATCCAAACTAACCCTGTAGGAGGAGCTATAGTCACATATCGGTGGAGGTTTTAGCCACCCTAACCACCTAGAACCATTTCCAGCAATACCGATGTTATTAGTTTCATTGCTCCAGACTCTACTCTGCGCTCTAAAGTAAAAAGATGGAATTTGGTGGTTATGAGTGGTATTCTTCTCCTGTATAGCATTCTAATTCATATTACTAACCTGTCTGAGCGTAGATTCGGAGGCAACCGTTTTGCTTTGATCTTGTACGAGATAGTCCGATGACATAAAGCTACGCATGGTATCATGTCAATTTCAATGAGGAAATGGAGGCAAAGAATCAACAAGATTTTGAACCTTCTTCTCCAAATCATTTTTATCCAACAATTCGCTCACTAAAACTTGCAGCAAGCGATTCTCATTGTATAAAAAATGCACATTTTTCTTCATCAGTTTTTTTAGTTATTCAGACACAATAGCCCACAATTTTTACGTTTTTTAAGCATTCAACACTCGCGGCGTGATATACTCGTCTACATTTTTCACAAATTATCTCAGCTTTGGCATTTCTTCGACAAAGTTCTAGTTTGTTGCTATGATCTTTATAAAGAGCTTGTATACGTGAGATATTAGGCCAGTCGCAATATCGCCTTTTTATGCATTTCGATGAATGATAATATATGTCAGTACCATTAATTCAATTCAGTTCAGTAAAGGCACATAAAGTAAATCACGATGCTTGTAATGACATTCGAGATAGGTAACTATATTTAGAGTGAATAATTTTAATTTAGTCTGACTCTATAAATTACTTCGACTATGTTACGATGTGCTAAATAGATTACTTTACTCGAAATAACACCCAAATAAAGTAATTATATTAAAAGTAAAAACTATCACATCAGTCGGACTCTGGTTTAAATACACAAAATTACCTGCTCTAGGACCATTAAAGTAAAGTTATTAAACCAAAAGCATTTAGCTAATTGCGACACGCAGAATAAATTCGCTTTTATGGCCGATCAAATAAAATTAACCAAATTAATTAAAAATCCGGTATGTGATCACGTTCCGTTTACCGTTCCTTTAGTAAATATAATGTATTATCAAATAGCACGAAATAAATTGATGTAATGACATAAAACTATATAACAAATAGTCAGTTCGCTTAGAAATAAAACACACTAGAGTTAACAAGGCTTTAACTTGGATGATTCAAAGAGAAAGGATGAAAAAGCATAGTCTTAAATTCTGACTTGTTCAAAGATTTATGCTATAATTAAAGACAAATTAAATATGTATATATTAGGAATAAAGTTAAGTCCTATTAAATCGGATTATTATAAACTCTTTGAGGGGCAAGAGTATATAAAAATTTGGGGAGAACGGGGCAGTTCCGCTCACTTAAGCAAATTTCAATATTTTCAAATATTTGTAATATTTGCCTTGTCACTAAAAGTAGTATGTAATACTTAATTCCATTGCATTTCATTAGTCCTACTTCATTTTGTCGCACCAGCATATTTGAACCAAAAACTGCGTGATTTTGAAAATTTTGCAAGGGGTGAGGGTGAGGATAACGGCGTCCATATAATATGTCATATTATAATAATATTAATGCTTTATTGTCAAAAAATTTCACTATGTGTAGAAAAAGCTAGAGCTAGAGTACAAAACATATAAAAACACAAAGAGAATCATGCAATGAAAAGAAAAAGAAAAACCAAACTATACAAAACCTTATACAAATGTGCAATTTGTACGTGGTAAAAATTTCCTGAAATAATATATAAAATATTAAATATCAAATTATTTAACCATTTAAACATCAAATACTAAACCAAACTAAACCTAAACACCAAACATTAAACCAGTATGCAAGATGCTCAAAATTAAGTATCAATAAAAAAGTCGTCCACTGCTTATAAGCCTCTCTCCAGTAAGTATGATCTCAAAGCTCTGCGAAATGCGGGAAAAGATGTTATAGACTTCATTTTAAATGGCAGATAATTGTGTTTTTTTGCATTGTACAGAGAGAGCTTTTAACCAACTCTGAGCATGGGGTTGGCAGATAAAGCTCATGCTCGGTATTCCTAAGTGGATAGTTGTGAGATGGCCTTTCTGGAATAGCAGATACGTGCTTGCGGATTAAGCAAACGGATTCAAATATGAATAAGGAAGGAAGAGTTAATATTTTAAATCTTTTAAAGAAATCCTGGCAGTGAGTTTTACTGTTTAGTCTGAACGAGCATTGAACAGCTCTCTTTTGTGGTTTGAAATTACGCTTAAATTGAGCCGCACAATACGTACCCGAGAATAGAAGGGCGTATCGGAGGCGGAGGTGCGATTTAAAAAAGGGCATAATAGACTCTCCTAGCAGTTGACAAGTTAAGCTCCCTGGAAACCGTTTTAGCGCAAAACAGGCAAATTTTTATTTTTATTTTTTTGGTAAGGCATTGATGTAAAAGTCCCACTTTAAATGGTTGTCCACATCAAGCCCCAAGAGCTTCACAGATTAAACGACGTCAGTAGTGATATTATTAAGTACAAAAGATTGCAACGTACTTTTATATGACAAAACTTTAGTTTTAGAAACGCACCATGATTTAATGGTGATTAAGTCACTAGATACAATTTTGTGAAGCGCCGTAATATCCGGGTTGCTCCAAGTGAAACTAGTATCGCCCGCAAAGAGACAGACTTTGTCAGCAATGTCGTTGATAAACAGCAGAATCAAAATAGGGCCTTGTACTGAACCCTGAGCTACTCCACGGTATATTGGCTTGCAAGAAGATATCGACGACCCTCACAAGCTAACTTCTGGTATTAAGATACGACTTAAACCATTCGAGAGACACCCCTCTGAATCCGTAGTACTGAAATTTGTTAATTAAGATACTATGATTTACACAATCGAAAGCTTTAATGAAATCACAGAAAATTGATGCTGTAGAGTGATGGTTGTTCAGTTCAGTTTAGTTATGTTATATGGACGCCGTTACCCTCCGTATGGGATGGCCCCACCCGTTCCATAGTTTTGAAAAACTCGCAGTTTTTAGTTAAAATATGCTGGTCCCATAAAAGGACTAATGAAATTAATGAAACTAAGTATTACATACCACATTTAGTAGCAAAATAAATATCATATATATTTCAAAATATTGAATTTTGCTTAAGTGAGCGAGATTGACCAGTTCTCCCCTAATTTTCGCACAGTACTGCCCTCCAAAGCGTTGAGGGGCAACAGTATACAAAAATTAGGGGAGAATCGGACAGCTTAAGCAAATTTCAATATTTTGAAATATCTGTAATATTTCTTTTGCCACTAAATGTGGTATTTCATTAGTCCTACTTCACTTTATGGGATCAGCATATTTTGTGAAAAAATTGCGTTTTTTTTTAAGCAATGCAATGGGTGGGAACACCCCATACTGAGGGTATATAGCAGCGTCCATATAATATAATATAACAGTTACGGGATATTTAGGGGAAAATAAAACAACACAATTGGCTTGTCTTATATTATTTAATTTTAAACATATTCTAAGTACAAAAAATCACAAGCAAAACGTTTAGAACCATCTTGGCGGGTGCAGTGTGTGTGTGCCTATTTCTCACACAGTTTTTCCGAATTCGTTGGAGATAATGCAAATTTCATCTTCTATAAAATCTTCCATATCATCGGAGCTTTGGTCATCATATATTGCTCTAACCAATTTATCACTGCTACTGGATTCATCCAATGCCACCCTTCGTTTAACACTCTCCATGCCCTTTTTCAGGAAAATTTTCTATTTGTTCTTCAAAACTTTCTTTTCCTTTTGGGTTTCTGATTTTGTTTCTTCTTTGATTTTTAATCTTCTGAGTATTCCTTTTCTGGAGTAGCAGTCATCACTTTTGATACTCCCAACCTTGTCCCTTTTTGATTTTTTTTATTGATGTTTAATAATATTGAGAGTTAAAACGAACTTGCTTTTAGGTGACTCTATTTGTTCGTACTACTTGGAGATTTGCATTCTACATTTTGTGCTGCCCGAACAGTAGACATGTCACTGTTATTAATAGACACATTATTTACCTTACTAATACCCAACACATTATGGAATATCTGATGTCGCAAATACCTAGAGAGTACTTTTTTCTCCCACAGGAAGGTGCACCAATCCATGATCTGGCCTCCTCGTGCATGGAGTTATCTACGTAAAGTAACAGAGTTTCCTGGAGGCTAAAGTAGACATATCTTTGGATGCAAGAATTATCCTTGCAAATAAACTGATTGAGTAATTTTCTTTGAAATGCATAAGGATATCTGATCAGAATTAGGTTAGTTTGGGTTGGGAACTTAACCAGAATAGTTTTTCAAACTATTCTGGTCAGGTTCAATCACCCTACGCACGTTTTTACGGCCACCAAACATAATAACATAATCTGACCCAGACAAGTTTATAACATATCGTAAGGCCATGTCAATAGCTTCAGAAAATAATAACCCAAATTCATACTAACAAGTTAAGTCAAAATGCTTTGGATATATTTTCATAAAATCACCGAACTAATTTTTTCCAGCTATCCAGGGGATCTTATTGAAACGGTGCATATTCAAATATGATCTTTAAGTGTTATGGAGTTAGTCTGTAAAATATTTTGGAGAGATATTGTCACGAATTGTATTTTTTAACTGTGACGCCACGCCTTACTTAGCGTGTAGGAGAGTAGCTCAGATTTAGGAACGCACTACGTCAAGTTGAGAAGAGATAATAAAGGACACATGGATAAAAACAATAACAAGTTTATTTACAAACAAACTTAACAACGGTTAGACTGCATACTAATAAAGGCGTGTTTAAGTTTATAGATGAATTAAGAGTTTACACTATACCCAATTAATATTAAATGCATGTCTTCTCGAGGGACGCTTAGTTCAAAGTTTTTCTAGAAAGCGACGTCACGTTTATTAACAAAGTTTATGGGAGCGGAGTTGTCTTTTATTTATGTGTTCGTTCTGATATTTATAAGGTAAGTCTTTGTGGTTTAAGTTTATCATAGGTTGCTAAGGCACTTTCACTACTTTTTAAAAATCCCCAAAAACTATCCCTTTACTGGAAATTCTGATACTTCACTCGTAAATCCGACTCTCTCTACTTTTAGTAGCCCCCAGATGCCGTATACCTATGCATACGTCCACCCAGGTTAGGTAAGGACCTGATCGCCCTGGACCTGTGTCCAGATGTTCACAGATATGGGGTTTGTGGGATATAACAACTAGAAGTGTACGCACCTGTGTGCTGTACCGCAACTAGACTGAGCGGAATTGAGAGACCCGAAAGCCTGATGAACTTGGCGTTTGCCTGCGTATTTATATGTTACAAAATGCTGATGGCTGCATCATTAAGGATTAAAATCGCTCCCGTCAACCGCTCAAGTTTTTTATAATTAATAGTGAATGTTTATATAACATTTGTCAAGTTCAAGTTCAAACTTAGGACAGGGTGATATTTAATTAATGCTTTTAAGTAGTTCACAATATTATTTTTCAAATGATCTTTTAATGTTGAGAACGGAGTTCCTGAAAAAGAACATATTGGTATAATTTGGTTACACATATTGTAAAATTTTTCACCCAATTCTCTGTCGCTTTTTCGCACTCCCTTGTCCTCTTTCATAGCATTGATGGCCGTTTCCAGAGCTTTTGGTGTCCGTGAACTCCTAGTTGCTTGTGTTGCTCGCGAAATTGGCATCTGAAACACTTATATAATACAAATACGTATTAAATAGGTAGCGCTGCCCTTGCGGGTACCACCGCCCACTCTGAGCGGCTTTACCTGATAGGTAATTTTTTACAAATGGAATAGGTATAAAAAACTACAGTACTATAACTAGTACTCTTTTTATTGTAAATAATATGTTAATTAGTATGGATTTACTGCACTTACCAGCTCCAAGTTTTTCCAACTATTCTGGCCATTTTCAATCTCTCTACGCGCGTTTTCATAGCCACCAAACATAATAATATAATCTGACCCAGACAAGTTTATAACATATCGTAAGGCCATGTCAATAGCTTCAAAAAATAATAATCCAGAATCATACTGAGTATTTAAGTCATTCGATGATGTAGCGTGCTTTATAAGATTTCCGCACCCTTAATCCTCTAATCATCCCCCACAATAAGAATTACTGGCTTTTTAAAGTACACTATGGTTTTATGACTTTTTCCATTAGGGATTTTAGAGATCTGGGTGGCCGGGCACCTGATGAATATTGGCTTTCACTATTTTAATGTTGATAAAAACTCCGGCAAGTAAATTTGGAGAACTCTTCTTTAATGATTCCTTGACTTTAGATGCCTCTTCACAGTACAAGAACCGATCTCTGCACGTTGAAATTGATGGACAAATTTCAGACATGTTCACTATAGATATGCAGGGTGCAATACTTTCACCAAATCTGTTCCTCATCTATATTAATTACCTGCTAACCGAAACCAATAATCCTGTTTACAGTTTTGCAGATTACAGTACCCTTGTCTCCCAATGTAGATGAGAAAAACCTTTACCAGCGACTGAGACTTATCATCGCAGACAGGAGCAGATTACAGCAATTAATCAAGATCTGGAGAAAGCTCGAACTTGGGGCGACAAGAATTTGGTCCAATTTAATGCTGCAAAAAACCAAGCAGACACGTTTACCACGAAAGCAAATACGGCGTGCCCTGCCATCATTATGGGAGGATCGACCATTCCTTCATTCTCTTCAATTGGACTACTGGGTGTATCTGTCAACAGCAATATGCCCTGGTATGACCACGTTGCAAACATCGCAAAATCAGCCTCGCAGAAGCTTGGTGCGCTATTTCGCAACAAAAAACTATACAGTGTGTACGCAAAGTAACGGATAAATTCGATAAAAATTCACCTATGCTTTTTTGCAAAAACCGCTCAGACACGTCAATTAGTATTTTTGATTCTGCATCTTGCGACATAAAATGTAAGTATATAGAGTGTCCCAAAAAAGCACGGCAGCAAAGAAAATGCTTTGTTAATGGAACACCCTGTATATTATTGCATATTTGGATTTTGCGAAGAATTCTAGATATATTTCATGTATAACATCCTATGCCTATCTCACACTGTTTTTGAAATATTGACAGTTGAAAATCGACAATTTACCAAGTTTGACAGCCTATAAAATCTAAACGACTAAAGATAGAGCAAAATGGTTTGCACTTTCCGATCTTGGTTTTTCATAAGCTATCGTTTGGCACTAACTTTAGATTTAACAGGAGGTTAAATTTAACCGGAACTTCTTAACCTCTGATTAAATATAAAGTTAGTGTCAAACGGTGGCCTATAAAAAACAAGATAGGAAAGTGCAAACCATTTTGCTCTATCTTCAGCCCTATAGATATTACAGGCTGTCAAACTTGGTAAATGGTCGATTTTCAACTGTCAATATTTCAAAAACAGTTGGAGATAGGCATAGGATATTATATATGAAATATATCTAGAATTTTTCGCACAATTCAAATATGTAATAATATACAGGGTGTTCCATTAAAAAAATAGATTTTTTTGCTGGCGTGCTTTTTTGGGACACTCTCTGAGCGTTTTTTGCAAAAAAGCATAGGTGAATTTTTATCGAATTTATCCGTCACTTTACGGACACACTGTATACACCGCAGCAGCTACTCTTGCTCTACCAAGCGCAAATAAGGCCTGCTTAGAGTATTGCTCACACATCTGGGGTGCCGCATCAAAGAACACCCTAAGGCTGATGGGCTCCATTCAGAAGAGAACTGTGCGTCTCGTCGATGACCCGGAGTTGACCGAGGACCTGGATAGTCTGGAACACCGGAACACCGCAGACATGTGGCCGAGATTTCCCTGTTTTATAGATCGGCAGATGTTCCCAGGATTTGGCCAGAATCATCCCACTACAGCAGCGCCTGTCAGACAGTCATGAGAGAAGCCTAGAGCGCACTCTTTCTTTGTACAACTGGAAACACCTAGAACGTCGCTCTACAAGGACTTCTTTGTCTGGCGCACTGCATGCGCTCAATCCCCATTGAAAAAGAAAATGGGGATGCATAAAAGAGCAAAAAGCAACTCACCTGAGGGGAAAAGACTGAAAAATCAAATAATGCAACGGACTTAATAAGGCTCGACAGATGATCAACAAAAGGGTAAATTCAAATAAAAATGCCCCACTTAGACTGTATTTATTCTTTCCAAATGAGTTTCTTTTTCAAGAGTGCCTTTGTTCGTTATTTTCGTCACGAAGCTGGAAGTCAACCGCACACACTCCAGTGGATTGTTCCTATGTAACATGGACGGATTGGTTTTTGTCACAGAACTTGTTTAAATATTAATTACATTTCGATATCTCTTAATTTCAGTGTCCTCCGGAAAGGGAGAAGGGAGTCACACAAGTGATTGGTCTAAATAGAAGTAAATATTTAGTATTGAGTGGGTGTCTGTAACCTTCCATTTTTGGATTATTGTTTATTGGGTAAGTTTTGAAGGACCCTTGTAGCAGTTCCGTCCTAGCACGTAGCTTTTAAGGTCGGATACTTTGCGCGAGTCCGATAAAAATCGCGGTTGCGCGGGCTGAATGGTTCGAGAGACCGGTTTTGCCGGGGGAAAGGTTGATCTTTTTCTAGAAGAGCAGTCGTGAGAAGAAGTCGAGTTTTGAAAGTTTTTTTCCCTCGCCAAGTGGTTTAGGCGGATTTTGTCGACTTCCCTGAAATATTTCCGTTTGATTTTGAAAACCTCGTTCTAAGCAGTTGTAGTGCTGGATCATTCGGAAAATCCGCGAAGTGTGGGTTTTTGAAACGACTGCCTTTGGGAAAGCCAGCCATTTTCGTCGTGTTTTTTTTTGTTGTACTGAATAGAGTGCCCTCCGTATTTAAACGAGGGCCCCTGGGGCCATAAGCTGCCGTTCTAGTCGACAAGAGGTTAGAAGCCTCTACGCCTGACTGAATCTCTCCAACGGCCTACCAGCTTGTTATATTTCCGGGCTAGCGGAGCTAGTCTATCCAGATCGTCTCTTGCACCTGTTCGCCGAAATAGAGTAGTAGGGTAGTGCCACTCAGCCGGACAGTTGCTTTTGGACAGTAAAAGTCAGGATGTTCAGATAAGTTTAGTTTAGTTTGAATTCAACCTTTTGTTCTTTAATATCAGAGAAGAGTTAAAAAAAATAGTTTTGCGCACCTTATATGTTTAATTAGTTTAGAGCGCCCTACTTCTTTTAGCGGACATGTGATCACATCGTCGACCACTGATAAGTTTTTCCCCTCCCTCTTTGGGATTTGTAGCTAAGTTGATCAGTTAGCTAGGTTTTTGTCGATTCAACTACCCTCCTTTTTTTTAATCTCTAGGTAATGAATAAGGAAATTTTATATTAAGGATAGTGTTTTCGGCCCTTTGCCTACCTCATACAGGGCTACTCTTGCGGCCTTTAGTTTTTTTGTATGTTTTTCGTTTTTTCCCCTTATTGATTAAAATGATAGTCTTGATTTCGCAGTGTTTCATTTGGCTAAACAATAATTGCGCGTGTAGACTTTTTTTATTTAGTGAAATTTCATTTAGCTAAACTTACCGGCGGGGTATCAAGAACTGAGGTCTTGTAGCAAGTTCCGGGAACAACGCGGGGATTTCCAATTCGGTCCGTTACAAATTCGGTGGCGCCCAAAGAACCTCACGACGGAGCTGCGGGCAAATTGCACGCACGCCAAACAACTTGCTACAGGACTTTCGTTTCGATCCCGCCCAGTGCCTATTCAAGTGAAGGAGATCTGGTCGGATTCGGTAGGTGGTTACTGCTAATATTCTTAGTGGAACTCGTCATAGCTCCACAAGCATTTCACATCGTGTAATTTAATTCATAATTTTTCAAAAAGAAAAAAAAAACAGAAATTCTTTTATTAAAGAAAAGCGCGTGGCATGTCAGGAGCTTGAACTTCAATTTTGTTTTGAGAACGCTTGTTAATGATGTTAAATTTTTACCATAATAGCCTTATGTTTTCTAAATTTTTATGGAATGCATATCTTGTATGGGTGCAGTGAATTCTAATTTTGATGCAGTCTGTATTAATTATTCTTAGGGCTACTGCATTTTATTGACTAAATTCCGAGACAGTCTGTTCTCGTTTTTCGGAGTATTGACTTTCAGTTTTTCTAATCTAAGGTGAAGATAAATAAATAAAATTAAAAAATAAAAAGACCGAACGAAAATATTGACCATTCCGATAATTACCCAGGAAAATCACTCAAGCAGACTTGCATGCAAATATGTCCATGTTCAGGCAGTTACAACTGTAGAATTTCGAATAGTGACAAAACAAGACAGTCACTATAAGTAAAGGGCTATGCCACTGTTAATATGTGGAATTAACTGGTGAATTATAGGTTCATGAGATATGAAACAAGTGGCCGATGCTCCAATTAGACAGGAGCGGCCGCTATCGCATTATTTAAAAATAGTAGAATGTCGCGTAATTTAATAATTAATGAATATGTGCTAATGAATAAATGTATGTAAAATATTTTCTGCATATTCATCTAAATTACATACTATTATTCAAATTGAATTAAAAAATAAGCAGTGAAAATGCTCCCATTGTCACATAAACAAAGAGCAGGAATAACTTCGAATATATATGTATGGGAACAGCGTTCAGCAAATACTAGAGCCATTGAAGTACATGTTTGTATTTAAACCACATGAACCAAAATATTCAGATTTATTTATATCCAGTCCCGTTCTATGGGCCGACAAACTTCGTTAACACTGACTCCAGATCAATGAGAGAAACTCGCTAAAAACGCTACAAACTGTCCACTAAAAATATAGAAAGTGTAAAGGTGACCATTTGAGAAGATAAGACGACTATCCTCAACTGCATTGAAATATCGAATAAAGAGTACCATTTGTCGCTTCTAACCTCAAAAATATTTATGGTTTGAAGACATTAACACACTTACTAAAAATTGAAGGTACTGCGTACAAATCAGTGAACTTCCAACAAAGTTATGGATCTAAATGAGTTTTTCTGATTCGTCTAGATTTAATTGATATAAATTAGTTTAACCACACCACAGCAGACTTCCGAAAAACTTTTTCAAATTTGATTAAGCACGAAGAGAACGATTCTATCGCTGCATGATCTCCCAGCCATCCTTGCCGTGCCGACTGCCGGAGAAGTCAGAAACAACAATGTGATTAATTGTACTTCCGTTTCTAATTAAAACTTATCGAAACTAAATTCTTAACTTTCCGTTGAGTGTGTAATTGATTTTAGGGCAGCTAACGTCGATTAAAGTGAGTAGAAGTTTTCCAACAACTATGCTGATACCCACGTAAAAGCGGAGGTTGTTTTTTTGGATAAAGACTGCTAGAATGGTGAATGTTTATTTTAGATAGAAATTAATTAAAAAGCTGGATGATGTGGCAATAAAATGTTACTAAAGAGATACAAGTTCATTATGTGTTGCTGAGTTAAAGAAAATATCTACGATTAAAATTTCAATATGAGACATTGTTGCATTTTTATGGGTTTCCTAATTATTCCTCTAAAACAGACCTCGGAATATGTTTCTTCCAAGGACATACGTTCAATGTTTTTAGAAGCTGAAAATAAGAAAGGGAGAGAAGACCACCATATGACAGTAAATTGTTCAAATTAAGGACTATAGATATTCGATTAAAACCCACTAAAGCTAAAGCTTCCAGAAAGTTATCCAGTAGTGCGATTTCTTTCCGTAAACTTATCGATTTGTGTTGTCGATATTCTCCTTACCTTACTTTCGACTGTAATCCACCAGTATGAGGTATATATTTTTTGGGGAATTGATAGGCCTTCTCTTACTGTTAAATGACTGTAGGTCGTTTGCTATCTTATATCGTATGTATTACCGTTACTTCTCTTTTTTGTTCAAGGAACTTACCGTTTTTGCTTATTGGGCTTACGGATAAACAGCTTTAAGTTATCTATTATTGTGTATCCTATTTATTCCTGTTTCTCATCATGTTTTCTTTGGAGACACTTATTTTATTTATTGAATGTGTTTTGTTAATGTTATGATAGTTAATTAATTTATTTTTACTGTAATTGGCTGTAAGTCTTATGGCAGTAAATTGTTTCACATAATTCAAATTTTCAGCTTTATTTTTTGCCTTAATACCGGTATCGAACTGAGCTCACTTCAAATGTTCCTGTAAATATTTACCAGCTATATTTTTATATGCATTTACTTCACAGATTAACTCATTGATCTAGTATAATTTTATTAACTATTTATTGGCCTAATGATATTATCGCTGCCACAGGATTAATTTAGAATAATTTTAGTTTAGTGAAATAGTTCCCAGGGGTTTGGTGATTGCCTGCATTTAGTCAGAACTTTAAGAATTCACCATTTAGTTAGAACTATTTCAAAATTGGAATTGGCTGATATTAATGTTATAAGACCTAGATTAAGACTTATTAATCTGATAAGTCAAATTATATATATTTTAGAGAATCTTCTCATCAGCTTGTAGGCGATACCATTTTTGCAATGTGCAAAAATAATTGATACATTTCTGGTTAAAAATTTAGTGGCGCCTTTGCCTAACTGCCAACTCTTCGACCCAAATTAAAACCGCTGAGTGAACCTGGCATATAGACCGTTTGTTAAGCAATTAACAAATCCTGCTACAGTAGGTACAAATAGCACAAGAGTATTTTTTTTTTGAAATTTCTCGATTTTGAAGGAAAATGGGCTCATTACCGCCATATTTAGAACGATGGAAGAGTACAGAAAAACTATGAGCCTGCCTATTTCGAAACGGGATCCACAACTGAACCAGGGCCAATATTTGGGGCAATATTGGTAAACCTATGTAAAAAACACATACCAATTACAATTCTCCTTGCTTCCAAAGAATGTAAAGTCATCCACTCATATGTATTATACTCTCTCGGAGTTGCAACTCTTAAACATTTATTGTGAATTCTTTCTATTAGCTCAACATAGCAATTGTGTTGGAGGAGACCAAATAATTGATCGATATTCCAGAATGTGTCGGAACAAGAGAACAATCAGGCTCTTAAAGGTCAGCAACGAAAAATCAGTTATGGATCTCTGGACAAATCGGGTATCTTCATACCCTTAGATGTAATTTGATTAATGTGACTTAAGCATATGATCTTAAAATCTATCAGAACACCAAGATCAGATATTTCAGTTTTTATGGTGAGCGGTATATGATCAATTGAGTCACAACGTTAATGGAGTCTCTTTGTCTTGTGAATGTAATCTTATGACACTTATTTATATTTAAAATCATTTTATTTTCTAAACACCATTTAAAAACCTGAAGACCAATGACATCCACCAGAGTCTTAATATCCCCAAAAAATTCAGCAAATTGCAAGGTACTACTACTGTTTCTCAACTTCTGAATCAAATATGTTAAAAGCAAGTAAAATAGTATAGGGCTACAGTGGAAACCCTGGGGTAATCCAGAAGAAACCTCGATTTCTTGAGAACTCAACCCTGCTAGTTTAATCATTTGGAATCTTTCCATCATCTCCCATCATTTATCCATGAATGAAGAGGATGAAAAATACCCAAATCATTAAGTTGACTGCGAAGCACCTCACGATCAAATGCCTTAGAAACATTCGTATAGACCTAGACAGTTTGAAAGTTCTTTTCCAAGCATGTATATTACGTTAGGGTCAGTAGACCTACTGTTTACCAAACCATTTTTTTCTGGATTTATAAAATTTCAAGAGGTCCATGACAGTTTTTTATTTACTAAGAAGTTTGAGACTAATACTAGAGCATCGTCTGTTGCATAGCTCTTTGCACTCTCTGCACTGCTGATTTGCGATCTTTTTCGTCACTGCCATTGATTCTAGGCCATAACTGGCTATTGGCAATATACAGATGTCGAAAACTTTTTATTGGGACTTATAGGGATATTACTCTTTTCAAATATGTGTTCCATTTTCCCAAAAGCTGAGGAAGTTAGTTTTATTCTTCATTCTGTTTCAGCTGTCTGATTTTCTTTATTTATTTTTATTTTGGGTTCTTTCAGTTACAGAATCATTTATCCATATATGAAGAAGATACAAAATACTCAAGTCATTTTAAAGCGCCTCATGATTGACCCGATCAAATGCCTTGGAAAAATCCATATAAGCCGGGAAGCCCTTTTCCAAGATGCTCAAAATGTAGTTAACATATATATTAAGTTGGGTCAGTCCTCAACTCCTACCACTACTTGGCTGGTCCCAATTAGGGCTCTGGCACTTCCTGTGAAGCTACACGTCACACCATGCGGTCAGCATCACTCAACGGGCTCAAACAGGCGGAATGAAACTGGGAAAACTCTCTAAGCTAGTGAAAAACTGAACATAGGATGGACCCTAGTTAAATTAGAAATAATTTCACTATCTAATACTTTTTTTAAATAGTAACCTCACTTTACGGAAAATATAACGATATTGCCAAACCGAATTTTTCTGGATAGACTAAATTTCTAGAAAGCCATGACAGTTTTCTAATTACTAAAAAGTCAGGTAGTTTAGGTATCTCTGACTGATTACAAACTGCACGGTAATTAGTAACTTCCTCTCTAGCTCAATATTTGTAAATAGGTTTTAATGAACTTTATTTCCAAACCTTTGAAAAGTATCCCGTGTCCAGAGATTTGCTAAAATTGTCCGAAATGGGTGAGATCCACCCAGAAATACATTTTCTCAGAAGAAGCAGGTATCCCATCAATCTGTATCCACAGCCTTTTATAGACCTGTTCTAAAGAAAACGGAAATTTTCCTATATTTAGTGCGTTGTCAAAATGGAAAGATGGTAGCTCATACACCACGTCCTGATAATATACAGTGATAAAATACTCAGCAAACAGATTAATGTCAAATTCTAGACTCTCACCGATTTTACCACTGTAAGACAGTCTCTTAGGATTACCGTAACTATATTAATAGAATTAACCTGAATAGCTGAGTTTAAATTAAAATAAATTAAACCTGCTATCAATCAGACAATTTGAAATTCAAATAATAAATATGCTACATAACTATAATATTGCTTAATACTGATAGAACGAATCGAGAATAGTTTGTGTTATTGGTGCGTATTGAGTCGGAGGAGTTCGCTTGTGTTAGTATGAGTTAGTAAGGAACGAGCTCAGGCCGATTCATTCTACCAACATCATGCGATGCTTTTGCTTTCTGTCATCATCGTGAATTTGGGATTCATGCCCTTTTTCAGTTTATCTCGCCTGCATGCTCCACTATAGCAACTTTGATAAGAATTAATTTATCATTATCAACTTCTAGCAAATTTTGTGATGGTAAATTTTTTTCGTTCGTGTGCTCTGCTTCAAAAAGCAATAGTCTCAAACTAACCCAAACTATCAACTTAAAACCACGTTTTTTCTTATAGGCAACTTACTTCTTTCTCAACTACTCAACTCAACTTTGATGTATAGATGATTTTTTGTTGATTAGAGCAATGAAGTGAGATAATATCTTGTTATAAAATTAACTCAGATTTTAACAACGCAAGGCTCCCTCCATTATGATCAAAGTGTAAGTACATATTTAACGCAGACATTTCCCGGTATTGAAAAAAGGGGCGCTATCAAATAACCAACTAGATTCCCAGATCTCACTCCTCTAGATTTCACCTTAAATTTTAGATTTATGTGTCTAAACCAGATACTATGGAAGAAAAGAGGGTGAGAACTGTGAAAATGTTGACCGAATTCAACGTCTACGCTACTTCATGGATGGCATTCCTAACACATAATTAAATAAATACTTTTTTATTACGCATGCATCATAATCAACGATTATCGCACGCTGCAGCGTGCTTAAAATATTGTTTATGATGCACCTACTTTTTTAAAGGTTTCTATAGAGACATTTGATCATGTCAAATGTGACAGATTAATATATTCGTCAATATATCTCTTAAGTTTAATATTTAAAACATTTTTGAGATTATGATGCATTCGTAATAAAAAATAGCGTATGATATACGTGTATAAGAGGCCTTTAAAGCCCTTGCGACTTACAAAACACTCCGCTGCGCGTCGTGTTTTGAAATATGTCGCGCGTACTTTAAAGGCCCTCTTATACACTTATATCATAATATACTAATATTTTGAGGTAACCCGCCTATTTAAAATATTATTTCATTGGAACTTATACATTCAATTTTGAGAGACCCTATATATATGTAAAAGATAAAAACAAGTCATAAATTAAAGTCGGCTTTTTCGAGGTTTTTTTGGGGGAGATCCAAACGTATCGTTCGAGAGCGGGGACAGAGAATCAAAGACCAGCGCAGTGTACGTTTTATTTTGGTGAATTGTTTTGCTGCTGTGTTGCAATATGTCATTACAAGTCGGTAAAATGAAACTCCTAATATTGCTATTAACATAATTTGCACAAGTATTTCTTCTATTCTCATGGATAATTCATATTTGATGGCATAACATGTATATATATTTTAATATTCTTATTAACATAATTTGCACCAGTGTTTCTTCTATTCTCGTGGATAATTCATATTTGATGGTATAACATGAGTATATATTTTAATATTGTTATTAACATAATTTGTACAAGTATATCTCTTATTCTCATGGATAATTCCTATTTGATGGCATAACATGTGTATATATTTTATTATTGTTATTAACATAATTTGCACAAGTATTTCTCCTACTCTCATGGATAATTCATATTCGATGGCATGACGTGTATATATTTTAATATTGTTATTAACATAATTTGCACAAGTATTTCTTTTATTCTCATGGATAATTCATATTTGATGGCATAACCTGTGTATATATTTAATGAAATCGTTTTATGCTATGAATAACCCTGCTTTAAATGAAACCAAGGGACTTGATGAAACTACTTAATTTTTTTTTTACCCTGACTGGGCGAATATCCTAGGTATAAATCATGGGCTTACGGGCAAAACTCACTAAGTCGTTCTTTTTAACAAATTTTATCTTGTTTTAATGATTTGCTTTTGTATAATTATGTAAAAAAGGTTTTGTTACTATCAAGCCTGGATTTTTGGTTTAAATTAAAAACCTATGTGAAATTCAAATTAACATTAATTTGTAACCTTGATTTTCGACTTGGTGCCAATTGCTTATAAGCACCCGAAATGATAAAAGATATGTAGTCTGTGCACAATTACACAGAATAAAACAATATATTCGGAATTGAAATATATTATATCGAAATGACTATAAGTAATAAGCATTAGTAAAGTTACGAGCTATTCGAATCGTTCTTCGTAATTTCCTATAATCTTACATCCTACAAAAGAAATAATATTCAATCATAAAAGTGTTTACATAACATAATCAAAAGACTAAGCGATGACGAAGGAAATATATACCAATCGGCCTGCAAGATCTTGCTAGAGATATTGACCCAAATTGCAACTATAGCTGAGTAGCCTCCCGTATGGGACCTCAGTACCTGCTGGCGACGTCTGGCTAACTAATAACAAACTCTTCAATTTTAAATGTATTGTAGTATTGTCACAAGTGTGGAACGACAAATTATGGTGCGGGAGACAGTACTTTAATTAATTATTATACTAATAAAGGTTGTACAGCATAATTCGGTTTAGGAATTTAGATCGAGGGTTTCTCTGCCATACTCTTTCCCCTCGTGAATTCCAGGCTGAGCCGGCACGTTTTCTCTAATAAATTAGGTGTATTATGAATCTGTGTTTTAATTTACAGGACGCACCTTTCCCTCAAGTTTCCCTTATTTTGTCTTCGCCGGGCGCAGTACGAATAATTGAAGATTGTGCAAGATATAAGAGTGGCACAACGTGGGTGTTGATTTTCTTTTTAATCTATTTTGACGATTATTGCCAAAATATAGACAAAGCACAACTTATCTCATTCAACCATGTTAAGCAGGACCGGGTTGGTTATACTACAATTTTAATCTATTTATTATCCTTATCTTCTTCGGCCACTTTCTGTCCATTTCTGGACGTAGGCCTTGTCGCATTTAAATGCTACCAGACCCCGTAATACAGTTTCTTCTCTTTCTCTGGTAGATTTATGTGGTTGATATTCTCGTTACCTTACATTGAAACTCAACATATCTATTCTGAACTTAGAATGTATATCCTAAAACTTAAAACATCAACTATTTCATACCTTGAAATATTGGAACGCGCCCACGGTATTGACGAATGCAGTTCCGAAGGGTTCGTGGTCGTCCCGAATTTTCGAACGTTCCCTTGACGGATGCCTAAGATTTATTTGCAATTGACGTGGTCTTTCCCTTCGAAGCGATGTACATGTAGGAAGGGAAAAGAGAGAGAAAGTTTTTCAAAGTTGAAAGATTATCGTGGTAATTTTGACGATCAGGTCTAATATTCTTATTAACTATTCAGAGACAAACTGGCAAATAAACTGCTATTATTTATTATCGGCAATATCGTCTGGTAAATGTATTTTACGTAAAGTGAGGTTACCCTTTTTTATAAAAGGTATGTTATATCCTAATGTGTCTATATTAGATAGTTAAAATTATTTATAATTTAATTTAACTAGGGTCCATCCCATGCCCGGATCTCTAGCCTAGTGTTCCTCCAGTTTCATTCCCCCCGTTTGAGACCTTTTGTCAAAGTGATGATGACCGCATGGTGTGATGTGTAGCTTAACAGGAAGCGCCAAAGCCTTAATTGGGACCAGTCAAGTAGTTATTGGAGTTGAGGACTAGCCATATACTATATTATGCGGTCGAGACTTAAAACGAACCAAACTAGGGAGTTTATAAAGAGAAAATAAAATACATTAGTCGGCTAGTAGTTTAAATAAAGTAAACTCATTAAGATATTTTTGGAAGTATTCAGTATATTTTCAATATCAGCAGATATTCCATTAAAATGCTTTGTTTTCAATCACATTAGTCACGGAGGGAGGGTATTGAGTGTATAGAAGAGTTATTATAATTTAAAGTGACCGTCAAATAATAAATCTTGAACATTCTAAAACTCAATTTGCTTTATGTGCAATAAATTCCGCCGTGAGAGACCACAAATCCCGTCAGGATCTTCCCACTCCCAAAAACATTTGCAAACACATTCAAACATAAACCAGAACCAAATACAGAGCAAATAAATCTTACATCGCCAACACGCTGTTTATTTTATCTCCGGGTGATGCCAGACCAATAATTTATCAAACGCGCCATTTTTTATAGCATGGCTTCTGGTAGATTGTGGCACACTGTTAGAAAATTGCTAGTGATATATATTGGAATAAAATTTGAAAATGAATTGAAAAATAATAATTTCGCACCGTCAATAACATTCCTCAACCGTTCTCACGAATGATAATATTTCTGTCGGTAAAAGCTATGGAATGGTGTTGCTTAGGGTTCCTGGTAATTTCAATAAGCTAGGAAAACTTAAATTACAGCTTATAGACGCATCTCAGGCTGTTGTTCTTGATGACAATACATTTTGAGAATTTTAAATTAAAATTTTGAACGTACACAACAAAACTTTGTCATCAGAAGCCTTAAATCTCGTTCCCACAAACGTTGGCAAGCATGTTCAAAAACAAGAACGAATAAATCTTATATTACAATTGGCAGTTTATAATATCTCCGGGTGGTGGCACGTTGGTAATCTATTATACAGGCGCCATTTTCTATATCTCTGCTTCTGGTAAATTGAGGCGCACCATCAGAAAATCTGCAATGATAAATCTAATTCGCATTGGAAGTGTAAAATTTAATTTGGAAATGGGCCAAAACGAATGAAGTCGGCTTGCCAAGAGACATCGTCCATTCATCATGCGTGTAATCTTTAGTTTTGCGTTTTCAGCAATTCTGCGATTTATTTCCCTGGATGGAAAATAAATATCGAAACTAAAAATGTTTTGGCTGGATGTTATTGCATACACAAAGGCAATGTAGCAGGAGACTTGCTCTCTATTCGGCAAGCATGAAATTCGTTAAATAAATTGATACTAAGAAAGTTTTCCATATGCGCAAACTTTAGATGGCTTTTAATTCGAGTCTCTATATGAGGATCTATACATAATGAAAGATCTAATACAATAAACTTAATACTAGAAATCAATAAAGAGAAACTTAAAACTAAAACTAAAAACAAAAACAAACCTGGAGAAAAAATAATAATAATAACAGCGATACAACTTGCCAAATACATATATGCTACACATTATCCCTCTCTTTCAACTGCCTCAGGCAAAGCTTCTGGGTATAGAAGAAGTTGAGATTCACAGCTATATTAGCAAGATTGATAGGTCGAAGAATAAACGTTTGAGCACCATAGTTTGCATGGTGGAAGGGTACATCAAATGCATTTCTGCTGCGAGTAGAACATGTAAGCCAGTTTCAGCCAGCCAGTAGGCGCAATCAACCAAAGAACAATTTAAAGAGGAGGTGGATATCATGATTAGCTCAACGTTGAATGAGTAGCGAAAGGTTGAGCTCGTGACAAAGGGCGTCGTAGTGGAAATCACCGTTGTTAAAGA
>MU189522.1:0-12440 GCA_016904865.1 Pissodes strobi | reverse complement strand
AACCATACCAGACGAATGGAGAGTAAGCACATCCATACCTATACGTAAAAAAGGAGAGAAAAGGAACCCCAATAATTTTAGAAACATAACGCTATTGAGCTCGATCATTAAGCTTTTTACTAAAATCATCGCAAATAGATTCATGAAAAAGTGCCAATATCCGAAGAACAACAAGGATTTAGGTCCAATAGATCAACGGTAGACGCAATATTCATATTACGTCAAATGATAGAAAAGTCGATAGAATTGAACAAGCCCCTGTTTGTCTGTTTTGTGGATTTACCCAAGGCATTCGCCAGAGTCCGACTAGATGACGTAATCAAGATTCTACGCCTTAACAACATCGATTACAGGTACCAAAAAATTAGACAAGAACTGAACAGCAGAAGTAGAACCAGAATAAAAACGAACGACGGACTGTCTGAGGAAGTGCAAATCAATACGGCATAAGACAGGGGGACAGCCTTAGTTCTGCCCTGTCCAACATTATCATGGACCAAATTATCGAAAATATTAAAAAAGTGAACGCTAGATATATGATGGGTAATCGCGCCATTAAAGTATTATGTTATGCAGACGACGCAATTCTCATAGCAGAGAATGAAGACGACCTACAACGTCTGCTATACAAGATGAAAGTAACGACACAAAAATTCAACATGAACATCGCAACAGAAAAAAACACAATCAATGGTAATCTTTAAAGAACCCAAAAGGTGCAAACTGGCAGTGGACAACATGATAATTCAGCAGGTGAGAAGATTCAACTACCTGGGAGTGGAGATATCAAGCGAGAGAAACCTTATTGAAGAAGCACGAACACAAGCCATAAAACCAACAAGAGTCAGCGGATACCTGAGAGATATAATATGGCGAAATAAAATGATGAGTACAAAGAGCAAGCTAGGGATCTACAAAACATGCGTAAGACCTATTTTAACGTACGCCACAGAAATCAGAGCTGAAACATCCACAACGAAAAGAATGATGAGAACGACCGAAATAAAAATACAAAGAACCATCAAGGGTGTTACCCTCAGGGATATAATAAGAAGGCAGGATATCAGAGAAGAACTAGAAATACAGGATGTGGTAAGATGGGTTAGAACACGCAAAAGGTGCTGGAAAGACCATGTGGAAAGAATGCCAGATGAAAGATTGACAAAGTGGGCCACGTCGCAAAAACCAAACTCGCGAGGACCGGTAGGAAGACCACCCAGGAGATGGTACGAAAGCTGGAGCTCAGGGTCACAGGAAGAGCTGCGAAGGAGGCTAAACACAACGGACTTAACAGGACTAGGTCCTATTATAAGAAGAAGAAGATTTAAATGCTACACACTTACTGTAATTTGCTGTGAGCCTTATGGCAGTAGATTGTCTTACCTAACTGCCACCTTAGATTTTCGTCCATATGCAGGCTACCGAATTGAGCTCACTTCGATTTTCCCTGTAGATCTTCATTAATCATATATTCTCTTCACAGATAATTTATTTGATTTAACTTTCTTAACTGTTTATTTGTCCACTGACATTATCGCTGCCATGGGATTAATTTATAATAGTTTTTTTTTTATTTGGTCAGAATTTTAAAATTTAGATTTTAATTGGAAATATTTAAAAAATAGGAATCAGGCAGTATTAAGGCGTAAAGCCTTCGAACAATCGGCTCTGAAATAAATAAGTGTACCGGTTCTGAAAGAAATGTGAGTACCGGACCATCTATCATTTTTAATTCAGAATCTGAACATAACCAGTAAAGCAGCCGTAAGAGTCGACAATCAATTGTCTAATCTCTGTAAAATAGAAAAAGGAGTCCGTCAAGGATGTATCCTGTCGCCTCCTCTATTTAACATCTATGAAGAACATATTAGGAGAAGGGTGACTAACGGATGGTAGGGTGGAATTGCAGTTGGTGGAATAAAGATAACTAATCTTCGCTATGCGGACGATACCGTCCTACTAGCAAATACCCAAGAGGAACTTCTGGAAATCATACATAAACTGGAAATGGAAGGTGATAATCTTGGATATCAACTACCTACTCAAAAACCAAAGTTATTATTATCGACACGGCCCAGAATAATATGCCAGACATCCTACACCTGAGTCAATATCAAGTTGTGAGCCAATGCATCTATCTGGGAGCACTGATTTCAAATGCTCTCAGGAAATCATTCGTAGATGCGAAATCGCTAGACGGACAATGAAAAGTCTCCAAAAAACATGGCAATATAATACTATCACATTAAACACAAAAAAACTATTATTAAAACATTGATATTCCCTGTACTTTTATACGGTGCAGAGACATGGTCGATAAAGGCTGTCGATCGCAGGAAGATTGACGCGTTTGAACTATGGTGCTGGAGAAGAATCCTATGAATTCCCTGGGCAGCAAGAAGAACTAATGCGTCCATCATCTAAGAAGTTAGAGAACCCCAAAGGCTATCCAAAATAGTGCAAGCTCGAATCCTCAGATACTTTGGACACATTTAGAGAAGAGATGAGGACAACCTGGAGTGACTAATAGTCCAGGGTCGGGTAGAAGGTACTAGGTCCAGAGGTAGGTCTCCAACACGCGGGACTGATCAAATAAGGGTTGTGGCGTTATTTTGCCACTAAAGATTGCGAACGGTTAGCTCTTAATGCGTAGGTCTGGGTTCTTGGCATATGACCTTTGTATACTTAAAATGGGCGCCACGTAATTTGGAAGAGATACGGCAAGTTATATAGTCCAGTAAATTACAAAACCTAGATTGTCTTTAATAGATATTAATTACATTTTCAAGAACGATATGGGAAAAACAGTCAAGCAATAAACACTTCAAACATAAACAAAACAAGTATTCTTTATTTATATGAATATCTACTCTCTTCGTTGGGAATAACACATAATTAAAATATAAAGATAATATACATTTCTACAGTTTAAAAAATAAAGTTATGAAGGAGCTTATCTTGGTAACGCTTACCTCTTGGGTGTTTTATTTAAAAGAAATTATACCTAGAGGGAAAAGACTCATGAATCTTTGTTTCCAGGGTTATTAAATAGGTATATACGTAAAAGGCATTAGATGTTGAATAATCTCTACCAAGTGAGCCGAACAATTAAATGTAAAAAGGTTAATGAATTAGTAACATTGAAGTATAAAACTTTACACTAGGTAGACAGCCAATCTTTTAGATAATAAAAGGAAAGGACTGGCTTTGAGTTATTCCGGTTAGCTGGATGAGCGCTTCCCTCTCTTAAGTTCTTGTGGCTTAATGTTGCCTTCTCTAATCATGTGAAATTCCGGACCAAACTGATTCTTCTACTCCACCCTATCCATGAGGCATGGAAGTCTAAGATTTACCTATCGACTGTGTAAATCCCAATTGAAAATCATAGCATCTTTATGCTATTCCCAAATCAAAATTATGTAATATTCTCTAATATCAACATCCCATAATTAAACCTGAAACAAGCATGAAGCCTTTAGCCACTTTACTTACGATTGTTGAAAAGTTCTGTTTTTTATAAAGCACAAGCCAAAGATTATCGACCTTACTAGTGGTGGATTAACCCCAAAAATTAACAGGCATCCTCAAGAATTAGGCAAAAATAGAATAGGCCAAGCCCTTCTCAGGCCTAATGGCACAAGATTTTGACAATATTTTGGCCTAATGGACCCATGATGGATCTTAAATTCAAAACTATAAAATCAGGTCAACTAGACTCTTCGACCACCATGAAGACAAAAGCCACTTGAGTTAAGTTAAGTTATGAAATAATTTATGTTCTAAATAAATACGAATAAGTGTAAACATGTAACAAATACATATATATATATATATTTATTAATTTATTAAATAGCTTAATTAAGAGCTTTGATGTTTATTTTGTTATGCTGACGTCAATATCAATTTGAGTTTATACAATTTCTTTTATTCTATTTTTCTACTTTTTTTTACCCTGATTTCAATTTCTTAAAAGCATTATAGAAAATTTAGTGGCGCCTTCGCCCAACTGTCAACCCTACGACTCACACCTATAAATATTAACACCGCTGAGTGAACCAGTCATATGGACCGGTTTTTAAGCAATAAACTATTAGCATTATAGACTTAGAAATGGCAAGAGATGTCACTACTTAGAATAAATACCTAGAAATAGTATTATATTTAACTGTTTCGGTTGGACGGTTTTGTTCGATCTAAAAGGACGAGGAACCGAAGTGTGTGGTCTGAAAACTATCGTTTTTGGTCGTATACAAAGTGTAAGAAATAACCAAGCCCAACCCGATTTTGTTTTTTTGTTCGATATACTTTTCAGTTCCTGCAAGTCAGAAGTGGGTGGTAGATGAGGGAGAGAGGGTTTCTACATTAGCGTAGTAGTACTAGTAGCTAATTTGCGCAAATCGAATTATTCAAATATGACTGATCTTTGTCAGACAAGTAGGAAGTTTTTGTTGAAATGTATTCGCTAAGTGCAAGATACGTGAAGTGAAATCTGGTGTCTGATTAGAGACACGCAGTCCCATTAGCATTTTCAGCATTATAGCATCAAAGAATTTGCGAGCATCAAAAACATTTAGAACAGTTCGATAGGAAATTTCTAGTAGATAAACTCTCTAAAGGTTTCTCTATTTCGAAAATGTCGGAAAATGGACATTTAGTAAAATTATTAACTCAGTTTAAGAGCAAATTAAAATAGTATATCTGCTTTTTATTCGTTAATATGTAAATATGGTTCTCATATTTAGCGAATGTTGTCCAACAATAGACAAGGTCAGGAAATGTACAAGCAACGATTTCCAGACAGAATAATATTAAATTGTAATGCTTTTAATTCCTTAGAACCGAAACTAAGACGGTTGAAATTGAGGTTTCTGTAAAATTATTACATTTGTCTATTTAAAATACCCCTTGCTTATTATTAGATACGTCGTCTTAGATGGTTAATTATTGTTTTGAATTGGATAGCAGAAGAACAAAATAGTGTGTTTTAGGTTTGTAAACATAACAGAGGAGAGACCAAAACATAGATTTTTGCCCTTTTGATTTTGGAACATAGGTTTGTAATCACGTCGATAGCGTCGTTCAATTATCGAAACTTTTTTGTCTCCTTTGTTCAGTAGCCTGCCTTTATTTGTGGAACTAGATTGGAAATGTATGCCTGCATAAGGGTGCCTACATTTTTAAACGAGTTCGACAATTTAAAAAGGTTTTGGTGATTTTGCTATCAATGTTGACGTCGATGATATTTGGCAACTTTTTCAGCAGAAACCAAATAAAAGTTACAATATGATGTGTCTACCATAGTCCTAACTTGATTTGATTAAAATTTGTTTCTGCAGAAATCTGTGTACACTGGCCAGTTCCATTTGATATATGACTTGTAGGCAGTATCAGGAAGTATTACGCGATACATCTTTACATTCGTTAATGAAATTACTGATATATAAAGATATTACCATATCCGTCTTAGATGGTCACAAATTGCCCTTGTTATTATGATAATAATTGTTATTTAATAGTAATTTTTTATTTAATAACTGTTATATTAGATTTAAGAAAATATAATAAAAATGTAAACATAGATCACGAATAAACTGCCTAGAATGCTAAAATAGCTTGAGTTTTGGAGGCAATGCGTGGTATATTTGAATAGATATGTGGGCGAATGCTCCCACGTAATGTGTAGTTTATATATATCTATTATTCATCGAGATTTTATTTAAGCATTTCGAATTTACTTTTATAAGATAGTTGACCATATTTTGTTTTAGCAGAGTTTTCTACCTACTGCCCCCATTAACCAGCTGTGGGTTTTTACCACAATATCGGGCCCAATTCTCTTGGGTCCTTTTTATTTTTATTTTTATTAAGGTTTCCTTCCTGGGATTCTTTAGAATTCAAGCCAGCTGTTATACTTCAAGAACCACTCGATGGTCATTATTTTTTGCTGGGAAAGTACACACCGGCGAGTACGTCGCCAAGCAAGCCTATTTTCGTTCTTAACGTAAAAATAAAATTTAGTATTCTTCGGATCGCGTTTAGTTACACAACCCTAGGTAGAGAGCTCTGCTTATTTCGTATTTTTGCTGATATCGTATATTTCGTTTACTTTTGTAATTTAGATTTTCAAGTATAAATCTTTAACTCTCTCCTGATGTTCGGCCCTGCCAAAACTGAAAGTATTTCAAATTCACGAGTAAATTAAAATAAGCGTATAATCTATCTCTAACGCTAAAGATATACGACTATATTCGATTGAAAATAAATATATTTTTTATTTTATTACCTACTTATGATGTTAGAAGTTTAATTGATTTCAATAAAAAAATAAGATGTTTTTTTAGTGCCGCAGAACCTAAAATCTCTAAGAATAGATTTATTCAGCAAATTTCAACTTATAACAAGAGTTACTTAAATAAATGATGCATTCAATAAAAATGATTTATGACTTATCTAAATGGTTGTATTTAATTCAAATATTCAATGTTTAAAAAAACGTTTCAATAAAAAATGAATTATCCATCTGTAACAAGACTAGTTAATTACTTAACAACCGGTCCATATGCCAGGTTTACTCAGCGGTTTCAATAGAAATTAAAGGCATGGGTCTTGGAGTTGATAGTTAGGCGAAGGCGCCACTAAATTTTTAACTAGGAATATACCAATGAATCAGGGCAGTAAAATTTCGAAATATACACCAGATAAGAATATTGTCAAATTTGAAAATATATTCTTTTACATTTCACTTTAGCTTACCAAAATGAACATCTGGATTCTAATTAAACTATTTATTTAAATATTAAATGTTTTCACAAACATTCTAAAGATAATTAATTTTACCTCAAAAGTTGAGATTATGGTATCGCCTATGAACTAATGAGAAGAGTCTCTAAAATGTATATCATCTAGATTATTAGACTATTAAATCAAATCAAAATAAGATAAAAAGTTTTAATCTATTGTCTAATTCCTGCTTGGAAATAGTTATAACTAACCCTTGATCCTGAGTAAACGCAGTTAGTTACAAAGTACCAAAAATAAGTAAAAACCGCAAATACACATATAAGGTAGCAGACGAGCTACAGTCGTTTAACGGTAAGTTCATTAAACAAAGCGATATGGTATGGTATGGCATGGTAGAGGGGTAGCTCGGCAAGATTTGCCCTTCAACACGTCGACCACAGTTGATCTTTTGTGCATACCCTTCTATGTTACACGGAAATGCCTATCTATGCCTCAGAATATTTCGAGGGTTGAGCTTTTGTAGATCTCCAGGTGCCGCAAGGACATTTTCGAGGCGCCTCAACCTTTGGCGAGTCAGTGCCTGACATTCGCAGACTAGAAGCTCTGACGTTTCAGCCATAGTTTAGCAGAATCTGCATTGTTCGTCAATGGTTTTCCTCATTTTCTTGAGGTGATACCTACAGGGGCCATGTCCAGTGAGATAGCCTACGACCAGTTTTATTTAATTTTTGTGTAGCTTGAGAAGTTTTTTGCGTAGTTAGGCGATTGAGAGATGAGTCTTTTGGTCTGTCTCTACCCAGGTGCGTTAGCCCAATGTGTCTCTTTCCGCATTTGTTTCCAATTTCTGAGTTCATTCACTACGTGCCCTGTAGTGATGCCACAGAATGGTTCAGGCCCGCAAAAGGCAGTCTGTGCACCATTTCGTGCGAGCTGGTCAGCGGCTTCGTTGCCTTTCACACTCTTGTGTCCTGGTACCCACACTAGGGTGACTCTGTTTCTGTTTGCCAGTTGATCTGCAGCCATCCGACAATCCCACATAAACCGGGAGATGATTTTGCTAGATGCTAGCGCTTTTAGGGCTGCTTCACTATCTGATAGGATATAGATCTTTGCACCTCTTGGGCCCTTTTTGGCAAATTCAGAGATGACTATATTGATAGCATTTAGTTCTGCTTGAAAAATGGTGAGAGTGTTTCCTAAAGGTGCAAAGATTCGACACCTAGATCCGTAAACTCCGGGTCCCACTACTTCTATTATCTTTGATATATCTGTGTACCAGATAAGTGATCCCCTCTCTAGTTGTTTTAGTCTTTCCCCTATAATATTGCGGTTTTAAATTACCACTTCAAAGGAGCGATCAAAATGGAGTTTTGTATCCATTGTATCGGTTGGTTTGGTCATCGCCTCTATCTGGATGTTCTTCAGAATTTTAAGGTGACCAGTCATGTGTTTTGACTTCAGTTTTTGTATCTGAGTGACTATATGAGCACTGAGCCAGGCCTCCTTTTCTATGCATATGCATATGTGCAGCTACAGTCGTTTAACGGTAAGTTCATTAAACAAAGCAATAAGTAACGGAAGTAGTTATGATATGAGAAAGCAGACCACCTACAGTCGTTTAACGATAAGTTTATAACGCAAATACGTAAGTCATTATGTGGCTTATAGTAAGAGCATCGGATAAAGGTAAATGTACGCAGTGGAATAAGGTAAGGTCCACTAATTCGATATTCAAAACAATATCAGACACGATAAGGAAAATAATAAGCATTCATTAATTAAACTGTAAAGAACGGTATTTCAGACAATATCAGGTCATCATCTACCTACAATCTTTGACGGTAAATTTTAAATAAAATCAAAAAACGGTAGCAGATATTTGCAGACTTGGAAACCACCGACTCCTGCGCTTTCTGCAAAGCTACGTTTCTATCTGGCAAAATGGAACCGAAGAACTTTCTATGTCAGCATAAACCAGGCTACTGAAGGATGTTCGGCCCCAGTGGAGGAAATTCTGTCACGCGGAAGGAATTCTATCCCACGGAAGGTCCGTAGCTAAATTATAAATAATTCTATTTATTCATTATAGACACACTAACATGTGACAAATCCTTTGCCTATAGGAAGGGTAACCACACTATCCGCCAAACACCTTTATTAGACCATACGGCCGATAATTTCAGAAAATACCCATGTCAGTATATTTGCCAGTTAGTCTCACGACAAAATCAGGCGGTAATCAGACCTGATGGTCAAAAACAACGATAATTTCAGATATTCAATCTGATCGTTTCTTCCTGTCTGAACGCCTCGAGTGTTCAGACGAGAAGGAGGCCGTCAAGTATAAAAAATAATATCCTCGACATAATCCCTCAAGCAAGCGGGCGTTCTAAAAGAAGTTTCCCTCGAGCAACTCGTAACGGCATTCATCGATACTGGTGGATTGCACTCGGACGTAGGGTATCAAGAGTATCGACAACACAAATCGATCAGTAAAAGGGAAGAAATCGCACTTTAGCATTTACAACGCTTCACATCTCGAAATATCGCTTTTCCTTTCTTTTAAAACTAATGTAGTTAGTTGGTACTTGTATTATGATTAAACAATTTTATTAAAATCACAAACTATTATTATAAACAAATGTTAAATATTTGACATATAAAATATTGTCTTCGATATTTTGTCTACGTGTACTTGACTGTGCAATGCATTAAACCTTAAAATTTTACTAGCCACATTTCATAACCCCTCGGTAAAGATGGACGTTGGCCTTCATCCTCTCACTTTATCACCTCTCTTCATCAATTCTGTGGCTCATATCGGCTCATCATTTTTTCACATTTGAGTAGGTATTTCGTGCTCACTTTTTAAATTGTAAACGACTAGTTTTTAGTAACACGTTTTATTTCGCCAATACACCTTCGCCAGTACAGTTATCATAATTACATAACGCCATGAGTCGACTCTGCTATCGTACAATAACTATATCTACGCCTTATTTCTAATCTATCTATATACTCCGTATTATATAACACCGATTCGATTCTACTGCTGCGCCATTCGCCTTCCAGGGTTGTCACGTCCTCGCCTATTTGAATGTCGCACGTCGCCTCTCCAAAATTTGCTTGTTACAAAATAATTGACCAAGAGATAATCTTGTTATCATAATTTTCGTATGGTTTATATTTTCAACATTTCTTTAGGATCCATATTTCTGAATTTTCCTTGTTAATTTTCTAATTAAATTTTATAGTCTTATATCTCGGAGAAAAAAATATTCTCTGGATTTTGCTTTCTCTAGCGATAATAATTATCTGTCTTTTGAAATATATTTCCCCTTATTTTCTAAACTTTACCTAAGAAAATTATATGTATCGAATCGTAGACCATTGTAGATTTTAGATTGCAAGGGAGGCGTTTCGGCTAGTTTCAGCCGCCTGGCACTGCAACATTTACAGATGTTTTGTGCATGACTCTAGAACTTAATTTGTGTCCAAGAGGCGTAGGCTTCTTCCAAGCGAAGCTATTTTCTTCGGAGGTAGTTGACTCACTTCTTGAGGTGATAGCTGTACTCCTTCAAAGTACTTGAGTCTTTTGCAGAGTTCGGTTGGACATTGGCAGAATAGATGTTCTGCGATTTCAGTTGCATTATTGCAAAATCTGCATTGGTCATCTTCTGCTTTGCCTATAACCTTTAGGTGGTATTTTACCGGGCAGTGTCCAGTGAGCAGTCCGGCGACAGTTCTAATATCTGCTCTGTTCATGTCTAAGGGCTGTTCTGCTCTTTTCGCAGAGATGGTGATACACTTTTCACCTGTCTTAGTCCTGGAGTGCTTCTCCAGTAGGGCGACAGTTGGTCTTTTTCCCATTTGTTTAGTTCTTCGGTGATGTGGCTCTTCATAAGGCCACACTAGGGCTCTGGACCATAATATAGTGTTCCAGCTCCTTCTTTCGCAAGGCAGTCTGCTTTTCCGTTGCCCTCTATGCATCTATGGCCAGCAACCCACATTAAAGTTACCTGGTTGCATATTGCTAGTTGTTTTAGGGTTTGCTTAAATTCCCAGACTAGCTTTGACACGCACTTGAAAGCTTTTAGAGCTTTTAGAGCCGCCTGGCTGTCTGAAAATATGTAGATATACTTTCTGTGAAGTCCTTGTGTGAGGTACTCTTCTGCAGGTAGTTTTTTACTCTCCCATGATTAGCGCTCATCAATAATCACTGCGAATGGGACATCTAGGTCCAACATGACCGTCATTTGCTCATTTGGTTTGCTGGCATTTTCCAGTTTTATTTCTTCAAAGATGCGCAGGTGACCAGTCAAATCTCCAGGCTTGAATTTGCCTATTTGGAATAGACTGTGAGCACTGATAATCACCTTCCTCTTCACACTGAGATGAAGAGGAGGCATGTTCAGCAGTACCTCTAAGGCTTCGGTAGGACACGTTGACATTGTCCTTGTTATTCCCAGACATATCAGCCTTTGCACTTTATTAGGTTTAGTCCGAGCGGTGACCTGCTGGGTTTTTGGCCACCATACCAGCGAGGCATAGATGACCATGGGCTTTATTATTGTTTGGTAGATCCAATATACCATTTTTGATTTTAGGCTCCATGTCTTTGCAACTAGTTTGCGACCTGTCCAGATTGTCGCTGTGGCTTTAGAGATGGTGTTTTCTAGATCCTTGTTCCAGGTAAGTTTACGGTTCAGTATGACCACTAAATATTTTACCTCGGTGGGAAAAGTTTCATTTCGAGCATCCTTCTTTTTGTAAACGGGGCAAGAATGGTTTTCCTAGGATTTAGGGAGAGTCCCTTCCCTTCGCTCCAATTCTTAATGATGTTTAGGGCATTTTGCATGCGGTTTGAAATTACGCCTTCATGTTTGCCCTTTACTATTACTACTAGATCGTCTGCGTAGCCGAGAACGACAAAAAATGCTGCTCTACTCAGAGTGGTAAGGATATTATCCACTACAAAATCGTAGCCCATTCTCCAAGTTTAATTTTGACAATTTATTTATTTTTTTCATTAGATATTCCTTTGCATGTATTTATTGAAATTTATGATATAGAAATTTTTTTAAAGCTTTGATTACCACTATGGAGCCTTCTTATCCATTATGTATAAAATATTCATGGTTGCAACAAACGTAGCATCAATTTATGACAGTCCACCATTAAGTTGTGTTGATAATTTTAAAACAGATTTTGCTTCATTCATATCAGTTCAATGAGTTACTTACATCGACTGCGAATGTTTCAAGCAAAGATGTAATATAAACTTATCTGAGATAATATATCGTCTAAACGGCCATAGTTTTCGGCAATAATTCTTCAATATACTTAGGGCATCCCATCTGGTTCTTATGTATACAGTTCAGAAATTAATTTCCATTTAAATTATGGAGCCAGGGCCGAGTTTGTAAACAGTTGCGCGAATTTATAGCCAAGGTAAACAACCAAGTTGTACTTGGAGCAATTATTTTATTACAGCACTTGCGACTTGGGTAAAGTAATACCGCACCGAGCCGTAAAATTTTGAATTATCCTGCTATCGGAATAAATAGTAATGGATTATTTTGGAACGTATTCTTGCTTATTCCTTATTGATAAGGATGAGGCTAGTTAATTATTTCATTTGCTAATGCTCGTAATCTCTGTAAATTTCTATTCCGATATAACATTTAGCTATTCGACCT
>MU189521.1:40162-51037 GCA_016904865.1 Pissodes strobi | reverse complement strand
TGGGAGCATTCGCCCAGAGTAGTGTAGAGTGTTTTTATCAAAAACTGGACTTCTGGCACCACCTCTTCCAATGTCATTCTGCCCATTCTGGCTACGGTCAGGGCTTTGAGTAGGTATTCTATTTTAGTTCTTTCTTATCAGTTGTGTTTGATTTTTGATTTCAAGATGGCCAGAGGTACTAAATATTCTCCATCATAAGAATAACTTTGTTCAAACTCATTTTCTGGTTAGAAGTTTTGAACAAGTTCAGCTTTTGTTTCAGGTTTGTCAGTGACTTCAGCGGGGGGCAAAATCTTCTTTTGTGTAAACGTCGGGACTGTAAGGAAATATCCCTATACATTCCAACGATTTCCCAGCAGTTTGAAAAGTAGCCACTTTCTCATAAGCTGCATGAAATAGTGCCGCTATTTCTTTAACGATGATCGGTCTCCTTTGGCTGTTTACTATCCATTTATCACATTCAGCAGAAAGCGCTTTTGAGAGAAAAAAAAACCTATGTCCAGTAGTTGCATCTTGTGGCTGTAGTGTGGGGGATAAAGTCAAAAGAACAAAAAAGTTTTCTCCTGCATATAAAATTGCTTGTTACCGGATCAGTTTCTGTTGGTTTCACAAACTTGCAGTTTGCATGTTTTGTCTCAATTTATGTGTGTAACATACATATAAAATTAGAGATTATATTTATTCTGTTTTATTCTAAATATATACGCCGTTGAAGTAAAAGTTGCTGGAAAGTATTCGTAATAACTCTTCTGTATGATTGCATCTAAAAATGCGATAGCTGTTTCTTATGTAATGAAGAACTCGTCGTATTTCACAATGTATTAATCTTATAAACCCTTGGAATGATTAGTTAGCCAAATACTAAATAAAGACTTAAATATATTTGTAATATATTGAATAACCATATGTTCTATTTTTACAGACCATCAATCACAGTTTGATAACAGAGCCCAACCAATTCTGATACCTCATTCGATGCTTGTCAGAAATCAAATTAATTTATCGCATTTGTGACCCGAATAATTCTTAATGAATAAGTTGCGCGGCTATATACTTCCTCGAAAGGGCAAACCTTAAATAAAAAGAAAGATTTTTTTTTCTTTTTACTTCAAAGTTCCAGCGTATTGAAAGCAATTCAAAATTAACTTGATGGAGTTCAGTCACGAGATGTTAAGCTGCCCATTATAGTTTTACTATATTGCCATTATTTCAAGTTTCGTCGAAATCAATAACTTTCGGTATTTTATGAAATGCTTCGTCACGCAATTTTAAGTGGAAATATTTGTACTTTCCACGGAGTTCGCTATGTACAGAGTGATATTTATCTTTTGAGAATTAAATGATAGGTAAAATGTAAAGTGTAATTATGTGTCATAATAATATAAAATGCCGATTATACTAAATTATAAATATTTATCGACCTGGTTGCATCACATAACTCCTCCCTCCTCAGGTTCGGAAAATTAGGACTGCATTGGCTGATCGTTTTTCCACACTCTTTTGAAGGTCGTCTGTAAGGGCGTTCTTGTAGTGATGATTTCTTTGGGATCAAACAGGCTTGTTACATTTCTTCCATCCAGTATACAGCAGGATTCCGCATACAGGGGCGGCAATGGAAGACATTGGAACGATCCAAAGGTTCGTCGAATTTGCGGGAGTTTTCAGAGGATGCCACGAGATTGTTGACAATATTTTCTGGGCTGTCTTTAATTCATTCAAGTTTATATCTTCGAGGCTCAACTGGGAAATATTGTTGTTAGTTTGGACATTCGAAAACTTTGGCAGTTCTAACACACATTGAAGTTGTGTTTTTCTTTAACTTTCGTACGTTTTGATACCTATCTCAACAGGGCACATAGATATGGTAACAATACCCGAGAGATTTTGTAGAGTCCTCACTGACATTTGTCTCGGACAGTTGTCTCGTTCAAAGGAAAGACCAAAATTTCTTTACCATTTAGGCGTTGAATGGTATGGAAGATGCAACGTTCGTCTTTCGATAGAGTGGTTTGCTTGCAGATAAAAAGGTCTTTTAGTTGCGGACATTCTTCTTTCGTAGTCCAGTAATCTTCTTTTATGAGTAGGACGTAAGGATTAGATAGGAGAATGGTTTTGTCTTCAGTAGGTATTGGGTAGAGTTTGTAAAGTGGTTGAGAAAAACAGTTGATGTGTATATTAATAATAAAATTGAGTTGATTTTAATAATAACTTGGACAGATAAATCGTTATCAAAATGTATTTGTTCTTTAAGTACAGGGATTTGCTTTGGACCGTATATTGTTTCTATATTTTCTATTAAAGTTAAAAGTTGGTTAGTATCGCTTATTGAGTTGTGCATTTTATTCACATGAGCAAATGAGAGTGCATTTTCAATAACATTTATTACAGAATTTAGAGTATTTAATTGCAACATTATATTTTCCAAAATTAGACATATACAAGGCATTAGATAGATCTATCTGGTTTTTTCAAGCAAATTTTTTTCTGCCATAAATATTTCATTAGTATTTATTTTTTCCATTTTTAATATATTCCTATGTAACAGTGGGTTAGTTTGGGTTGCTTGTTCTTTATAAAAATGTTTATTTTAAATTTCTTCATTTTTGTTAGCATCTCGAAATTATTTTCCGAAAGGGTTTCATCATTTGAGTCTAGAGTGCCAAAGAGTCATTTGTCGACTTTGCCTACTACATTAAAGAGTCCTCTTTTTGATCGATAGAGTTTGTGAAAAATTTTGGTACATCTTAAAATTATCTGCTGATATTTATAAATTTGATTACATTTATAGGAAGTGAGAATTGAATAGCTTTCATTTTGTTTTGTATTGAAAATAGTTTTGTTTGTATAACTTAATTTTCTTTTTAATATTAACAAAACGCGTTTCAATTTTTGTAAGATTTATGTGAAAGTTGGATATGTGTTGAATAACAGATATATAGGTTTTTTCTGTGGCCGTTAGTAGTATAGAGTTTCTAATGCTTTTTACGTCTAAGCGCGTAGCGATGAGTAGAAGGGTCAGGAATGGGATGATTTGTCTTATCTGGAACAATTATACTTCTTGGTTTTAATAAGTTTTTGTGGATTTATCTATTTTGATAGGTATGAGATTACTTTTCATATTCAATAGACTTGTTTACTTTTTTATATCTGATTCGTTAACTTTTGTTAGGGTCGAGATTTACTAGATTTCGGATTTTATTTATTTCATCTGTAAAGTTAATATTTCGTGAAGTCCTGTGCTATTTATTTAATAAAAATAATAATAATTGATCGGCAGGAATGTTGTGTCATTGGATTATCGGCTTAGTTGCATCACATAACTCTCGTTATATTTCTCATAAATACCTTTCTGGCGTTCCAATGCATTTATGCTTTCTTCGTCCTCATTTTATTTAAATTTCTTATTTCTTCGAAACTAAAGAATATATTATTTATGAGGTATTATATTTCATAAACACATCTGAAACGATCAATAAAACAAAAATGTAATTTGCGATTTCCCGGGTTTTCGTTATTTTATATTCTTACATACGTAAGGTCGTAATCATCGAGAAATTTAATATTTTTGGACGGTATTGATGCCATAATGCAAGCCGCACTGCCATGCCGTAGCGCGAGGCCGAGACGAACGCTGGACCAAAGACATTTATTAGGTTAAATGTTTTGCCCTGGACTCTTAAACGCGATTTCCTTGCGTGATTGGCCGCTGGCTCACAGTATGCTTTCTTCGTTATAAGGTTCCGCTGGTGCGTGCATATTTGCTCATTTTAGTTGAACCAGAGACCAAATCTCAGTAGCCTCAAGGATGATTAAAACTGTTCAGTTTTAATCATCTCCTGATGATGCTAACATGGTTAGCGAAACGCGCGTCGAGTGCAAATATTCTGTTTCGGTATTGTCGATAAAACTCTGTTTTGGTGCATGTTGCCGAAGGTTCCAAACCTCAACGTAGAAGTAGGTAGAACTTTTAGTCCATCAACTACCATGGGAAGCAGCCGTTTCCGATTTTTTTTTTAAATTAAAAGCTTCAAAATATATATATAGTTATTGAAGAGATTATACAGTTATTGACCATGTGGAACCAGTTACTAGACATCATAAAATATGCTTACCCTGAAATTGATTGCCTTTGGCTTCACAAATGATTAAATTTGGTTTGAATTGTTATAGTGCCACTTCGGCCCAGGCTCAAGGATGTAAACTGCACAAGTGCAAGTTTAGTGACCCTAATGAACTGTGTACCTATATTTCTTCGATTCGATATCAAGTCGGATATCGTTTTCAAGGGAATATTTAGTATAAATAATATCGTATTTTCCACTTAAAAATATCTCTATTACAACATCTCCAATAAAACAAAAATATACAGAAAACCAACACATACAAACAGATATTTAAATTTTAATTCAAATCACCCAATAATGGTAAAAAAGGGGGTCGTAAAAAGTCTATATGATCGAATGAAAATAATTTGTAATAATCAAAATTTCGACACAGAAAAAGAATTTTTGAGCAATGTTTTGATTAATAATAACTATCCTATTGATTTCATTCAAAAATGCTTTATAGAATTTGAACAACCAAATATCAGACAAAATCAAAATAGACCTATTACGAACCTCTTTATTCCTTATATTCCTGGTTTATCAGAAAAAATAAAACGAATAGGTAATAAATTTAACATTCGTACAATTTTCAAAACAGAAAACACCCTTAGATCTAAACTAACAAAAACAAAACCACTTAATGAAAATGAAACCACTAAAAATGTTATCTATAAAATACCATGCGAATGTAATAAATTTTATATAGGTGAGACCTGTAGAGCATTATCAAAACGTATAAAAGAACACCAAACTTATATTAGAAATGCACAATTCCACAAATCACACATTTGTCAACATGCATTTGATAACAATCACAGAATACAATGGAACGCTTCTAGTATTTTGGCAAAGGAGCCTTCTTCTAAAAAACGTAAAATTAACGAAAGTGCTTTAATTTTATTAAATAAAGACGAATGTGTTGCTTCAACTTCTGTAAATTTTAATAGTACATGGTTACCTTTGTTAAAAACTGAAGTTGATAAGGGACACTTAAAAATTAACTAATGCTTTCAACAAAAATCATTAAATTCTTCCTAAGCGAATAACACCAAATTATAGATATATAAAACTTCAAAAACAAATTAATTTACCAAATAACACTTCATTATCAAACTAAATACCAGTTAACCAGTAATTAAATATGGCATTATAATTGTCATCTTGTCAAAGTCAGTTCAAAGCCTGACAATCTGCAAGAGCTTTTTACTGTTTTATTGTATTTGCTAACCATTTTCATTTTTAGTTTTTTGCTTTTCTTGAAAACGATATCCGACTTGATATCGAATCGAAGAAATATAGGTACACATTTCATTAGGGTCACTAAGCTTGCACTTGTGCAGTTTACATCCTTGAGCCTGGGCCGAAGTGGCTCTATAACAATTCAAACCAAATTTAATCATTTGTGGAGCCAAAGGCAATTAATTCCAGGGTAAGAATGAATCCTCCACAACAATATAGAATATATTTACATAAAATATACTATTTGTACTCCTAAAATTCCTTATACTGTTCAGGCTCTTGCATATCGCGATCTTCGGAACTGCTGCATTCCTGATAGCACAACACAAACCAATTAACTGTCAACATAGTCTGGAATATGCACCTGATGTTACTTGGAACAATCGTCACAAGTTAAACGGTGTTGTGAGTTGACACACTGTTCACATATTTCATAAGCGTTTGGGTGACACCGCTTGAAGATCTATAGGGACGGATGAAGAAAGCTTTGAATTGGAGGGATATTACACATTTATCTTTCTTGTTAAATTTTGCTTTTCTTTTTATTTTTAACTTTAAAGTTTTTTTATGTTTTTCTGAAATTAACGAGTGCGGAAATCATTCAGTTTCTCGCTTTCCTTTGCTCCAGGGAGGTTTGGGCCACACCAAATATTTTCCGAAACTGGAATCGCAAGCTGCTGCTCCACTGATTTTGGTAAATCTATTTTATTTTCTACTTCTTGTGTACTTCTTCAACCTCTTCTATTTCTTTGGCTAGGATGACTTGTTGATTATTTCCACCTTGATCTCGAAATGTCGTTCGATTTTCGCCTACAACTCCATATTCTTATACTTTACTGTTAAGTTTTTCTAAGCTTTTATCTCTATCTGCCTGAGGTTAATTACCGCTATCTGGCATGCATGTAGTATTTTGAAAGCTCTTCCAAATATTGTACAGAAAGTAGATATTTTCGTCACTGTTATCTTTGGCAATATTGCAATATTACACAACGTACTGATATGCCCTTGCACAGCAGGCAGCCGCAACAGCCTTTATATGACCAAAACCAGTACGAGCATAGCTCACAACCTAGCTAAAGATGCCCTCTTCAAGTGGACACAACAACAATTTGTAGACAAATGTAGAGCGTTACCATGCCTAGCATAATCCAAGAAGAGAGTGAACCTGCCATCAGGAGTGAGAACTTGAAAACTACTTCACCTTGGCGGACTTCAGGTACAAGCTGTAGTTGTTGTTCAACAACAACGGGCTGGATGAAGAAACGGATTGCAGCTTGTGCTTGGAGGTAATGTAATGAATCCACTGAGTCGCAAAATGGCGAGCAGAGAGCCAGTAGGTAAGTCTATGAAAACAGCTGACAATAAACAAAATGCTCTACGACAAATCCTAGAAGATAGAGATCAAAGCGATTATGAAGAATTTTGTGAATTATTTAGTGAACATGATACACTGAGCGAGAATTCTGGTGATGACGATAATCCTGACTTAAACGAAGATAATATATAAATTTCACTTCTTGGCATGCAAAGTATGGAATATAGTGGTAAAAGTTGAGATCTACCCGTGGAAGGGCTACAGGTCATAACATTATACATACTAAACCAGATTTGAATGGACTTGCAAAGTCTGATCCATATAAAGTGCTCGAATCCGCATGGAACTTCCATATAAATAACAACATTTTACAGGTTATCTGTACATTTACTAGTCAAAAAATAGAACTGTGGCAAGTAAAATATAGATCTTTCAAAAGATGAAGACAACTCAAGCCAACTTTTATAGACCAAACAAGTGTAGATGTACCAAAAGTATTTTTTGGCTTGGATCTACAAGGAGTATTCAAGTTCGGCCATAAGGATCTAAGCTCATAGCTCAATGTGGTGTATGGAACAGGAAGCCATATTTATAGAGCTACAATGAGCCTTACAAGATTTTCCTGGTTTTGTTTCTTACGCTTCGATGACTCACTTATGAAAAAAGAAAGAGCCAAATTTAACCAACTAGTAGCGATTTCAGAAGTATTCAATTCTATTGTGGATAACGCACGAAAAATGTATAACCCTCGTGATAATGGAACTCAAGATATTAGTACATTTTACTTAGCGCAGAACAAGACGTTGGCCAATGGCATAATTTCATGCTATATTGAATATTGCTGGAATAAATAGCCATGCTTAATATAAGTGTGCATTTGGTGAACAAAAAATACCGCGCTATGATTTTCTAAAGAAGCTAGAATTATCGCTGTGAAAGCCTTTTGTCACCAGAAGGCTAGTAAATGCAAAAGTACCTCGTAGGCTTTGAAAAATGGACCCCAATATAGTTCACGCTCAGATTCCAGAACCACCTGTTACCAGCCTGTTACTGATAGAACAACGTCCAAACGAAAAAGATTTGTAATATGCCTGTGGTCAAACGACCCAAAAGTAAATTATGGTTATAAAAATCTGCCAACAATGTAGAGTTAAAATATGTCGGAACTGCGCTAAGTAATTTTTTTTATGTCAAATTTTTTTTAGTTTTGTTGTTCAAGAATATATATTTTACTTTGTAAACTCTCTTATACTTTTGTTTTCATAAATATAATACTGGGTCATATTGACTCATCAGTAGTAGTTGCGAAATTTACTTTGGGAATAGTACTTACGGTTTAATAGTGATATTTATATGTTCATATAAAGTTTGAAATGATATAGATTAATATGGGTGTATTATCTATTTACTTTATCGAATCAAAATAGTACAGCTTGTAACGGTTTGTTACACCTGGCATAATCGCTAAGCTACTGTAAATCTAGTTTGTTCAGTAGCTCGAATATTGTTTCCATGTTTATTTACGCCAGCTAAAGACTACTCTTACAAAGTCGGGAACAAACAAGAAAATTCGTGATAAATCCGACGTTCGCACTAAATCATAATTTTCTGGCGCCGTGGCTCGTGGACCGTGAATCTGAACGCGCAAAATTACCAGTGGATACAGTGCAGTTATTTCACTGCGACAAAACTGAAACTAAGGTATTAACGGATTTATATACTCTGTTTTGGTGAAATTACATGGCGAGAAGATGTTCCTGTTTCGATTATTGAAGAAAGTATTCTAAAACAGTTTGACCTACCTATTATACCAAATGATTGGAAAATGTATTTATTACAGAAGATATCCGAATTCAGGATATACTAGTTTAGTCTAGGATAAACTAGTAGGGCTTTATCGATGTTGAGGAATATTAATTTTAAATTTTGATTTTAATAATGTTACCGGCAATGCTCGACGTATAGCCATGCATTCCGTGGATTGCCTAGGCAAAGTCCGAAACACTTTTTCCTTCGCTTTTTTTTATCTAGAAATCGATGTTTTCACATTTTCCCTGAATAGTAAATTTTTCCGGCATTTACGAAACAGAAAGGCATTTACGATTTTCCCCAATTTTCTCGTTTCTCGCGACTTTTTCGGCGCTAGGACTACCTAAAGTGAATCCTCGTATCGATTTGATATTGTATATAAATGCTACTGAGTTCATCGATTAATCGCACAGTGTAGACAAATAACAGTAAACAAGCTAACAACGTAACCCTACTTTTTTGTTTTAAGTATGTTTGATTCTTACTTGATATTTCACACATGCAGAATAGTGATGTAGGTAACTATTAATTGTTTAATATTGGGTCCATATAACTGGTACACTCAGAGGTGATAATACTTTTAGGTGTGGCTCGTAAAGCAGATAGTTGGGCGAAGGCGCCACTAAATTTCCCAATAGAAATAGCTGTAAAATTCATAAAAATACCCTATACAAGAATGTTAAGAAACCTGAAAAGAAATTGCATAAACTCAACTTGAGTTTTACTTCAGCATACCAAAAACTCCAAAGATTCCTATTTAAGTATTCTAGACGAAACGAGTATGATAGAAAATCAATTAGGTCCCAAACTTAATTCAAATTATGGTATCGTGCTAAAAATAATAGTAAAATTCTTTAAAATAAGTATTAACAAAATTAAATTTCACCAACTCCTAATCATAAATTCTTCATCATGAATCTTGCCTAATTCTTTTTTTTAAATATTATTAACTAAAACATAAATTTTTTAAATTCCGGCTGAGTAACAGTTATCTAGAGAACCCCTTAATAGTACACGTGAATTAGCAAAAATAAATGAAAAATATTATAAAAAAATAAATAAATATTATATATTTATATATTATAATACGACAAACTTAGAAGTATTAAAATCTTTATTAAACATCTCCTATATTGAACGTTTTCACGTTAACCGATCACAGACTTTGGGGTAGGTAAGAAAAACGCTTTTGGATGGCAACACAATATTTCTACAGCCATAGTAATATTCTGTTTTGCAGCATTTGGTTTCTCAAAGGTTTTAACAACTTATTCTAAATTATATAGAATTTAATACGAACCAAAAATAGTCGTTAGCTATACTTAAACCAAACTGGTTTCCACACCACCCAGGAGGTAGAGTTTGCCGGCGCTTGTTTTTAAATGTGGTTTCTCCTTTAAGCCTATTCCACTAAATGCATTTATTTTTGTTCAAATTCAATTTCGTTGATAAGTTCCGCATCAAAGCATCCTTGTCCATGACAGTTCATACACATAACCGAACATTTTAAACCAACCTTGACATATCCGCATCGCATTCCGCAGCCCATTTTGCAGGCACACGAAATTAATTTTAAAGTTGATAAGGGAGCTGCAGCTTCAGTAGTTGAAACAGGTACTAAAATATCACCTTATTTCTTCCGCATCCCCATTCTTCTGGCTGTAAAACATTTCCATGTCAAGCCTGAATTTGGTGGTAAACCAGCAACGAATGTTGCTGCAAACGCCGGAGGTAGCCTTGCCAAAGTAACTGTTTGACTAGAATTGCCAACGGCAATGATTTAATGACGTTTGAAAATTCTTTATATAGTGCAAGAGTAAATATTTCTCCAGCCTCAGTAATATCCTGTCCTTTCGCTTTTAGTTTGTTTGGCGTAATTGGCGTATCTTGCGCAAAAACAACTTTGGGAGATGTTCTTGTTAAAATTCTCTATTGGCATTCAATACTTTTTATGCTGGTAGGATTATCAGCGTAACCATCGAAAACAATTATTGTGATATTTTTTCCCATAATGCCTTCGAACAAGCTTTACGTGTGTGCTGTAAATCTTCTTTCGCTCGGCCATACAACACGATGAATTAGATTTCCACCATCAATTACATACTCAGACTTAGCCACAACAAATGGACGTTCTGGTACGGATTTGAAAATTTTAGACAATGATAACTTTTTGATTTTTCTCATCAGTCTTCTTTCATGAAATATAGATAAAGTCACCGCCGAAAGTTCAAAGGCAAGACAATGTTTTAATTCGGGCGCTGTGCGCACAGTGCAGGCTATTTTATGTATTTATTTATTTATGTATTTATATATTTATTTATTAATTAATTAATTAATTAATTAATTAATTAATTAATTAATTTATTTATTTATTTATTTATTTATTTATTTATTTATTTATTTATT
>MU189521.1:22926-40152 GCA_016904865.1 Pissodes strobi | reverse complement strand
TATTTATTTATTTATTTATTTATTTATTTATTTATTTATTTATTTATCTATTTATTTAGTACACTACCCAGACAGTAACTTCCAATTACAGGGTAGCCACATACAAATAACAAAAACAACATTATTCAAATAATACAAAATGAAATAACCAAACTAAGCCTAACCTAATCTATACTAGAAATATATTTACTATCTTGTTTACTTCGTTTTTAAAAACTTTATTTTAGTTACACGAAGAAAAAATACAAGTAATAAAATATTAACTTGCTACACTGAACGCTTGCTTATGACTAAAATGCATACTCTTATCTCTGCCTATTTATAATGTAATAAATGCTGAGCACTGCAAAGCTAGTAATCTAATCCTCTAAAACTACATAGTCGCCATAAGTGGCCATATAATTCCTCCCTTCTTTAAGTTTGAGAAAATGGGGGATTTTCAAAAGTCTTTAATTGTATGTCCACTTTTACATCTTTTCGTTTTTTACAATAATATCTGCGACCAACTAAAATTACTACAATTATTATTATAATGGTTACAATAGTTATTAAAGCTATCGATAAACTATTATTGTCAATATCGAAGTCTTTTAGAGTGCTTACTGTTAATCTTTTAGCATCTTCTAAATCTTCTTTTATATTCTCTAAGTTTACCTCTTTTAATTCTAAGGGTTCAATATTCTGAACTAACTTTTCATCAATATTTATTGATGGGAGTTTTAATCTTAAATTAACAGTTTCTGGTTCTTGCGAATCAGCTCTCGTTTCGAATTTTAACCTTACATTCTGCTGGTATTATAAGAGATACTGTATTTATTGTTTCAAGACTGTGTTGATTAGGGCAGTGAAAATAGATATTTTCTTCGGAAGTTGGGATTACTATAATGGAATTATCGTCCAGTAAAGTAATTAATGTCTCCTTGTACTTTATAGGCACAATTGAACAATGATTTGTTAGGTTAATCATTTGAGGGACACAGGGCTCATTTTTATTGAGTAAAGTCAAAGGACATAGAAACATAATCTTCTATTTCAACACATTTTTTTTTAACGTTAAAATAATCGTCACTTGATCTCATGAGGTCAGGGTTATTTATTGTCGTTACCTGATTATTTACAGGAATTGGATACACTCTGTAAAAGATATATGGCTTATTCGGTATCAAAGGAATAGCGATATAAAATATTATTAGGTCATTTTTAATTGTCACGTCTGCATGAGCAATCTCATAATACTTGATAATGTTATCAGAGGGTATTCGGGTGTTCGGGTCAAGTTTAGAAATTATCTTATTAAGTTCTTGGTGCTTAAATATGCTGTGATGCATAATATTTATTTCTGCGAAGTTAATTGCAGTTTACATATTATTCGTTATTTCCTGTAGCACACGAAGGTTATTCTCTAGGTTATCTAGTAACAAAATAAGATATGAGGCTTTTGTTGCTGATTGTGTAATTTGAGTTAAATTATTTATTCGCACTGCTAATAGTTGCTGATGTTCAGTAATTGAATTTAACTGAGCATCTATATCTTTTGCTAATCTCTTGACGACTGTTTGTGTTGAAAGTAAATCGTCATGTATTGCCTTTGATTGTGGCGAAGAGTTTTAATATAATTGTCATAGCGTTCGCCATCATCTGCTTCTAACGTACCATACAAATATTTTTGAACTGTTCCGAGAAAGTTAAAAAGGCCTCTTTTAATCCTCTTTTTTTTGGGGATTGCTATAATGTTTGACAAATAATTCGATTGATTCGGCCATATCTATTAAATTGTCAGTTCTTGTCATTAAAGGTTGGTGTAAAGGTGAAGAAGGCGAGATAATAATGTCTCTTATATTAATCAATGTCTTATTGATTTGTAAAAGTGTTGACTTAGTTAAATATAAACAATTTCTAATGTTGGTTAAATTGACATGATAATAAACATGATGATAATTCGTTATTACATAACTTTTTCCTTGGTAAACTGGAAGTAATGGGTTCGTTATCTTCTCGATCTTATACTGAGCGTTGACTAGTAAAGGAAGTAAAACGAAGATAGTCCTCATTTTTGTTTTCCTGAAAATAAGTAATGTCGTTTAATATCCTTTGGATGTATTTGATTTTTAAATTCAGTCAATTTATATTTTTGTTTTATTTTTAGTCCTAACTTGCGTGGAGTATTTATAAGTTGTTTTGTCATTTCTGGTATTTCAGGGTCATCTTCACGATTCTTATTGAGTTTTGCTAAAACAATAGCCTTATTGGCATTTAATTTTGAATTAATTTTTTCATTTAATTCTTGGAATGTTTGACCAAGTTCATAAACGTAATCTGTTTGTAATTGATTTAGATTTTTCTCAACGTTGAGTTGATAATTGATATTACCTTTTAATACTTAAAAAGGGGTATACTCATGTGAAGAATGAATGCTATTATTATAATTCAAAATAGCTATATCAACTAATTCTTGAACTGTTTTTGTTCGGTGATCATTTCTAATTGCAATAATTATACTTTCTTTTAATCTATAATGAAATCGTTCAATGGGTGAGTTAGAATTTGGGTTGTAAGGTGTAACAAAATGTAATTCGATCTGATAGGTTTTGCAAAGATCTTGAATTAAATTGCTTTTAAATTTTTGAGCATTATCAGTCGTTATCTTACAAGGTGTACGGTGGTGTGAAAAGTACTTAATTAAGCTTTGACAAATTTATATTGAAGTTTCATTAATGGGGTAGGCAGCTGTAAATTTAGAAAAGTTGTCTATTATTGTCAGATATTTTTGTCCTGATAAGGAACATATATCCATGTAAATATGTTCTAATGGTTTTGAACTTGTGGGCATTGGTTTATAAATTATCTTAAAAGGATGCCTGTCATACTTTGTTTTTTGACAAGTTTCACAGATATTTACAAACTAGGCCAATAATACCATTGCTTAATATTCTTGATATTCTCAGTCATTTCTCTATGTGATGTTTTCGTCTGGTGATATCTTTCAATAATTTCTTTTTGTTCGTTTTCATTTATGACATCATCAAGTAGTAAATTTGAAATGACAAGTTTATAAGCATTATGCTCAAATGTTTCTTGGAAAATTCTTATTATTATTGGCTCCAGCTCTTTGTTTGGGAAATGTAAACAGTACATATCAGGAGGTAGATGGTCTCTAAGAAGTCGTTGTACTTCTTCTGTTTAAGGATTCTGATTAATAAAAATAAAGAATCTCTTTTTGGTATCGAATAATTTCATCGTTGTCACATAAGATGTATCTTTTGCGGTCCATTTGAATACTGCCTGGTTCTTAAATATATTTATAGACCTATTTACATATGGGGCACCAAGAATTGGGTCTTCCATCGATGTATGTATTGTGTCCGTATCTGAGTTGTGTTCTTTCACGTTATCCTCTACCTTAGGGATGTCGTGATATTTGTTTCCTTCCACTGAGCTAGCAGTATCAGTTTCTGACTTCTCTTTCTGTTTGCTAGTTGATGGTTGAGGTGTCTTTTTGACTGATAATGATTTTTGATTATTTGTCAATGGTTTGGGTGAATTCATTTTATTCGGAACTTTAATCTGAATATCCGATATAATGTTTATTTTTGGAGTCCTTTTCTTAACTTCTAATACTTTTTCTGAATATACATTTCTTGGTTTTTCAAAAAGGTTTTCCAGCGAATCGAAAAAGTAATTAATTTTTTCATGCCACAATTGTTGACCATCTTCCTCTCCGCATATAGCGGACATGTGTGTAGGTGGTGATTTTGTTAGTTCCACTGGTTGTACTTCTCGAGGTGGACGGGAAAGTGAGTCCGCATTGGAATTCTGCGTACCTTTTTTATACTGAATTGTATATTCGAATTCTTGAAGTCTTAACCGCCATGGCACTAATTTTGAATTTGGCTCTTTTATGGAGAAAAGCCATTGCAGTGGTTTGTGATCACTTAAAATGGTAAATTTTCGGCCAAATAAATATGGACGAAAGTATTTTGTTGCCCATACTATTGCTAATAGCTCCTTCTCAATTGTTGAGTAATTACACTCACTCGAATTCAGGGTTCTACTTGCATAGGCAATAGGTAAATGTGAACCAATAGTTCCTTGCGATAGAATTGCACCGATCGCATATTCTGATGCATCCGTTGTCAGGATGAAAGGTTTCTCAAAGTCCGGGTACTAGAGTATTGGAACGTTTGTCAGGATATTTTTACAAAGATTAAAAGCTAAAATAAAAGCTTTATCATGAACTATTTTTACATTTTTCTTAAGGTAGCTTGTTAATGGTTTTGTTATCTTGGCGAAATTCTTGATGAATTTTCGATAATAACCAACAAGACCTAAAAATGATTTAATTTCTTTGGGTGTTTTTGGCATTTTAAAATTTTTAACTGCTTCGATTTTTCGTGGGTTAGGTTTAACACCGTCAGGGGTAATGACATGTCCCAAAAATTCAACTGACCTATGTAAAAATTCTAATTTGTCTAACTGAATTTTCATGTTAAATGACATTAACCTTTCAGAAACTAATTTTAACGAATTTATGTGTTCCTGGAGACTTGTGGAGTAAATAATTATGTCATCCATGGATACAAGACAAACTTTACCTAAAAGTCCGCGCAAAATGTTATCCATAGTTCTTTGAAACGTAGCGGGCGCGTTTTTTAAACCAAATGGCATGCGTGTGTACTCATAATCTCCATGGTCAACATTAAAAGCTGTTTTTGGTATGCTTTTTAGATCCATTTCTATCTGATGATATCCGCTTGCTAAATCTAACGTTGTAAAATATTGACAACGTCCTAGCTTGTCCAAAATGTCAGAGGTATTTGGAATTGGGTATCTATCACTAATAGTTTTTTCATTAAGTTTGGAATAATCAATCACCAATCTCCACTTCTTTTGTCCAGAAGCGTCCGGTTTTTTAGGAACTATCCAAATTGGTGAACTCCAAGGAGATGATGAAGGTTGAATGATTCCGTCGTCTAACATTTCATTTATTTGTCTATTTACTTCATCTTTATGTATATATGGATACCTATAATTTATCGTATGAGTGGGTATTTCGTCAGCAGTGTTGTTTACATGCTCGACTTGATTGGAAAAGGTTAAGGGGTCTCCAGGTTTATGTAAAATATTATTAAATTTTTTAAGAAGCTTGAAAAGTTATTCTCTCTCTTCTTGGTTTAAGTGTTCGTGTCTAATTAGAGATTTTAAATCTATATTTTCATTCACAAAATTGGAATGGATGGATGTTTCAATATTTTTAAAATTAAATATTTCAAAATTGTTAAGTTCGATTGGTTCTAAGGGCATATTGTCGTTCGTACTACCTTGTAATACTATTGACCTATCCGTATGATTATAGATATCTAATGTGTAAGTGTTATTATCAATTGTCACAATAGTTGGTTGTATTTCGATATCATTGTCACAAAAATAAGGCATTATTCATGTCGTATTGTTGGGTAGGTTAGTTTTAAATATAGACTTTTGAATTGTTTTTGGCGGAATTTCAATTAAGTATTGATCAAAGTTTTCTCGATAATAAAAAGGAATTTCTAAGTATTGATTTCTTAGTAATTGATTTTTTAAATCGATATTCAAGTTCAATTTACAAAGATCTTTTATACCTAGAATACCATCAAAATATTCATGAAATGGGTACAATATGAAATCAACTGACTCTGTTATACCAAAGCATACCAATAAGGGAATGTTTGCTTTACCCTCAGCTTTCATAGAGCCTGCACAAGTTTGTAAGGTGCTCGTATAAGGTTGTATTAATTCAGGAAAATAACTCTCTGCCAAAGATGGTCTTAATAATGAAGCATGAGAACCAGTGTCTATTAGTAATTTGATATTATAATTGGGAATTTCAATATATGGTAATTGATTAATTTGAAAATTATTCAAATTTAAGCAGGGTTTTATTCCGAGGCTGGTAAATGAAAATTTTCTAATTGTTCACTTATGTTCTCTTCATTTTGATTTCCTAACTTTTCCGCATTTTGATAATAGTCGTGCTCGTCAAAGTCCGAATTATTTATTGGATACTTGATAATATCGGTATCAGAGTAATAATTTGGTTCTTCATTTTTAAGGTGGGTTAGTTCTTGCCAAGTGAAATTGGGTTTCCCTTGTGGTCGAAAATGAGATTGTTGTGGTCTTTGTACTTGACTAACAGGTTTTCGAGGCTGGACACTAAAGCCAGACATGGGTTGTAGATATTGTTGGGGTTTTGAAAATTGTGCATTTCTTTGTGCAACATTTGGTGTGAAATTTTGATTTGGGGTTCTGAAAAATGTTTGATTAGAATATCTTGGAAATTGACCTTGAGGTTTCGGATTAAAAGGTTGATTATATGGTTAGGGTTGAAATTATTTGGTCTTGGAAAATTATTCTGGGGATTAACTTGAAACTAATATTGATTTCCAGAAGATTGACTAGATTGTAGTTTTTGAACAATTTTGTTTGAATTATAATTTTGTAGATAATTATTTTTGAAATTATTTTGAGAAGTTAATATTTTATAATTTGTAATTATTTCAATTGCATGATCCAAATTCTGTGGATTTTGTACAATTAATAAAGTTCTTAATTCACTAGAAATATTGGATAGAAGGTTTTGTGTAGCTGTAAGCTCATTTTGTGAAATTAAAACTGCGCGTGCTTCCATATTGGCAATTTCTGAACAAATCTTACTATTAATCTTAGTTACTAACGCTTTTAACTTCTGAATATAATCCTGTGTGGATTCACTCTTTCTTGTTAAAAATATAAGTTGCTGTTGTAAACTAGCTCTATTTACTGGATCAGCAAACTTCTGTTGTAAAGCTAACCTAATTTCTGCCCATGTATTAAGATCAGATCTCGGTAACAAAAAATCTTCGGCTGGACCGATTATTTTTGACTTTATTGCTAAGATTACATATTCTGGTTGAGATTCATCTCCGTTAAAATATCTAGCATAAAAAGTATCTATTTGTGTTAAAAATGTTTCTAAATGACTGGGCGTGCCATCAAATGTTTTTAATAATGCTACTACTGATTTTAAAGCGTTGGCCATAATGTTTGTATTTTCAACTTGCGTTTCTTGAATGTCGAATATATTTCAAATATTACAATATAATCAGTTAATTCACTTTCTGATTAATTAATCTCTTCTATGTTATTACGTCTTATTCTAGGATACGTTATATCACTAAATCTACCTTTAAATTTCTTTATGAGAAACTAACGTATTCTAAAAAGTGTGTTACATTTCACTTTTTTTCGAAATAAAATTGAAATGTCTTAACTAACAGGATGTTCGATTATAAAGAACAGTTACGACTTACAATAAAGTTCTCAATCTCTGTCCTGTATCAGGTGGTACTTCGCTGAAGAGGTATACTGTCCAGGGTGGTTGCCTCCTGTCGTGGACTCTAGCCGACTCCAATAAGTCCTATACTGGCTGTCGTAACGGCATACCAATGAACGATGTCTGCCAGGAGTCACAAGTAGCTCTCCGTAGACGTTGATGTTCCGATCCTTCCTTAACTGTTGAGACAGACGGCGTGGCACCAATAATCTAAAGGGCACTGATAATCCAGGAGTGTACACGCAAACGTCGTAACGTGAATCGTAACCTTTTCCCGAATTTCGTATCCGAAAAGAATCCTTAGTACGCACACCGGAAAGGATCCTACCGACTGCGCCAAATATATTTACTATCTTGTTTACTTCGTTTTTAAAAACTTTATTTTAGTTACACGAAGAAAAAATACAAGTAATAAAGTATTAACCTGCTACACTGAAAGCTTGCTTATGACTAAAATGCATACTCTTATCTCTGCCTATTTATAATGTAATAAATGCTGAGCACTGCAAAGCTAGTAATCTAATCCTCTAAAACTACATAGTCGCCATAAGTGGCCATATAATTATAGCCTAACTAAGCAGTAGGTGATAAGATGACAACGACTTATAAATAAAAAAATATACTATTCATTAACCAACAGTTAATGATAATAATTTTTTCAATTGTTGTACAGTACAGAGAAATATGTTAATATGATGCTTACATTTTTCATAATCATTGCACATGACATAGAGTGGTGAATACAACAATAAATTTGTTCGAGGAACAGGTAAACAAAAACAAGAAATGATTAATGCGAGCGTGCAGGGATGGCACTCGAAACTTAACTCTAGGCAATATTTCTGGACCGTCCAATTTACCGTTTAACATCTTATACAAGAACAAAACTGCAGCAAATTCTCTACATTTCACTATATGTTAAATCTGCTTAACAGAACATCATTTGGGAAGCCAATCTCTGGATAGGTACCATCCGAGTTAAACCAAAGGTTTTTAACAAAACGTCTCTGAATTCTTTCAATCACGTTAGAATGAAGATCATAAGCAAAATAAGTGATCCATATTCCAGCTTACATCGCACGAATGCATTTAACAATACAATCAGAGCATTCATGTTAACAAAATCCTTAGAGTTTCGCAAGATAAAGCCCAAATTTCTGTAAGAGCTTAAATTAGCTCATTGATGTGATTGACAAAAGATAAATTTGCGTCACAAGTAATACCCAGATCTTTAAATTGAGAACCCCTCAACAAAACAGTCTGATTTATACTGTATACAAAGTAAGTTGGGGTAGTTCTATGAGTAAATAATAAGGCAAAACATTTGTTTATATTAAGGTGTAAATTATTTGAATCACACGATCGACCCAAAGAGACAATATCCTCTTGAAGGTAAAGCCAATCATTTAGCGAGTCAACTTTACGAAATATTTTTAAGTCATCAGCATAAAGATGTGAATGTGATTTGATATTATCTATGACCTCATTTATAAAAATTTTAAAAAACAAGGGACCAAGGACTGAACCTTGTGGCACCCCAGAGGTGGCATTAATAAAGACAGACTCGAAACCACGATACTTTACCCCCAATTGCCTGTCAATTAGATATGAATTTAAATAAATTATAAAATTATTATTTAGCCCACAATCAAACAACATTCTGAGCAGAATACCATGGGCGAGCCTATCAAACGTTTTAGAAAAATCTGTGTAAATGACGTCAACTTGATTTCCGCTATCCAGACTCTCCGAGACAAACTGAGTTAACGTGTCAAATTCGTAATAGTAGAGCGTCCTGGAAAAAACCATGTTGTTCAGGAATAATTTTTAATTTGGCATGACTAAAGATGCAATACAGTCTCAAAAACTTTCTAAAAATTGTTTTATATTACTACAGGTCTGTAATTGTCAACCATACATTTATCACCCTTCTTAAATGCGGGACGTATTTTGGATTTTTTCAAGCTTTTTGGAAAGGATAAAGACTTTATAGACAAATTAAAAAGATCAGTAAGTGTCTTCGCAAAAATCGCCGCACAGTCCCTAATGAAGAAAGCTGGAATACCATCAGGACCCGCCGTAGATTTTGGTTTCAACTTTTTAGTGCCCGTGTCACATCTTCCTCCCCCACTTCCGAAATAACTAGTGTAGGCGAATTACTTAAACCATTATGATCACCTATCCGAAATGTCGAGGAGTCCGTATAAGCCGAACGAAACAACTCTGCAAACGCGTTAACGATATCTTGGGGGGCCATTTAGAAAATTACATTATAAAAAATTCATATTATTTGGAATACTAGAAGAATTCTTTTTAGAATGTAAAAAAGACCAAAATTTATTAGAATTGTGAGAAAAATCATGCTCAACTTCCTTTACATATTTTTTATAAGCCACATCGATATCAATTTTAACTTTCTTGCACAAATTTTTAAACTCGATAAAATCATTTAGATTTCTGAATCGTCTATACTTATTCCAAAACTTATTTTTTTTCTTAATATTACGAACTATTGAAGCGTTATACCACTGATGATACTTATTACTTTTTCGTCGTGTAAGAGATACATTATTTGCAATAATAGTGTTTAAAACTGAATCAAACCTATCGCAAGTATCATCAACAGAGCTTGAAGTACGCACAAAAGAGAAATCAGCTTTCAGCATATTATTATATAGAGATGGAAAATTCGCCCTTCTAAAATTAAATTTTGGCACATTATTAACCTGAAACTTGTCATTCTGACGATTAATTGAAACTGATATTTCTAAAGCAGGATGATGGCTATCCAAAGAAATCAACGCATTTTCCGCTCTACTGACATAAACCCCTACTAAACACCAAATCAAGTAAACGGTCATGTTCGTTACGAACAAAATTATACTGTTCCACACACATGAATTCACAAAATTTTAATAAAACATCAATGTAGTTAAAGCGATAAGACTTACAATGTACAAAATTTACGTATTTGGGGAGATTAAAATCTCCTAAAATGATTAACTAATCATTATTAGTGAAATAATTAGAATTTAGCATTTCTTCATCATGCCAATCCTAGACTTGAGGTGCCAGATTGGGAGGAATATACATAAGGATAATACAAACTGCACGATGCGCTATAGATAATCTAATGCCAACCACATCAACTCTTGGATCCGAAAAAGAAAAATCAATAGGAACAGCACTATAAGCTTTATTTAATGCCGACAGTACTCCACCACCTCTAGTAGTATTAGTCAATGCAAAATTAAGATCAGATCTAAAAATGTTATATTCACAACTAAAAATTGCCGTATTGTATATACCAGGATCAAGCCAAGTTTAAGACAGAGCTATCAATTCAAATGAACATAAATAGGAAGCCTTGTATAATTCATGACTTTTTGTTCTCAGTCTGCGCACATTCTGATAATATATTGAAAACAATCCCACTTTTTCTTATAAATAGGATATTTACTAAAATCCCAAGCAACATGCTCGATATTCGACTTTACCTTAGCATTAAGACAATTTATACATTTTAAATTATTTGACGTAAATTCCGACATATATGATCAAGAGAACACTTAGGATACTGTGGGGTTACCGCTCTACAATTTTTAGAATAGTGATTTAGACCGCTGCATTTGAAACACATTTTTAACTCTACGACATCATGTATTGTTTATACAAGAATCATAATCAACAATCAATCGGCGACCCTTTAGAATTTTACCATAGGAAGTTGGATCTACATCCGATATTGCTTGATATACATTATCTCGCTTTTTTGTAGGTCATATCCTCAACACGCTGCACTCAGTGACGCCATTGAAGACATCGTTTTGCAGCTTGAGCTTTGTTAGGAGTTCATCCTGCCCAATTTCACCATTCAACCCCCACAATCTTTAACCTTGGATTTCTGTTCTAAACATCCTTAACCTCATAGGAGTTTGACAGGCTTAGACTTGCGAGCTCTTTAAGTTTTTTAGCATCATTTGTTCCACTACACTCAATAAGGATGCCCCCATTACTGATATCTCTCACTTTCGACATTCGTATGTTGGCTCTTACGTGATCAATACTCTGCTTCACCTCGGACTTGGTAGCAGCATTAGTTTGCCCAGCTACCCTAGGCCTAACGGAAACCATCACCTTTCGTTTGACCATCCCTGCATAACTCTGACTTTCTGAAGGACCAATATTTACGGGTACGGAGGTAAGGGATTGTTGAAGCATTTAGCTCACTCTATCTTTTGCATCTGAAAACATCTCCAGGATGTTCTAAACAAGGTCGTCAACTTTGTTACCAATTTTATTTCTAAACATATCCTCGTATACATCTTTTTGCTTAGTGCAGTCTCTACAGTACCAAAATAATCCTGGAGTTTTAGCCACCCGGTAGCACATTTACATACTATACTACGGTACAGAGCCTCATCGAACGCGGCGGGTCTGCACCGCAGTATAGTATGTAGTTGAAAAATGCGCTTATTTTCCACTACATACTATACTACGTTCCAGAGTCTTAGAAAAAAAGCGTATTTATAATGTTATTAATATTGCTTGGTGCTGTAAAAATTAGTAGTAACAGATGTAATTATCGTAATTATTTATACTAGTATTGATTTTCGTTTAATTTTCGTTGGCGATCTGGATATATAAGATAGAGGGTGTTTAAATTAATGTATATGAAGCTTAAAAAACTACTAGAAAATGCTGAAATGAATAATGCTGTAAAGGTGTGTTGTATTGTTAGGAATTTGAATAGTGCTTTGCAAGATTCATTTTATTAGAAAATTAAAAGAGATGTTAGTATTCAAATAAAACAAATATTTATAAAAAAATAAACATAGGTACCCTAAAACGAGTTAAAACTTTTAGTGAGATTTTGAAATTTAATACAATTTACAGGGCTCATTCAAACACTCAGATACGTGGTTTTTGTATATATCTAAAAATATTGTATATATCCATTTTTGTGTATATCCAAAATCAATAAAAATAGCCTATGTGCATTCTCGCATGTGCTTCAAAAAACGTTCCGCTAATTTCTAGGATAAATAGAATATTAAAAAATAACCTTAGTTTGGTTAATAAACTTATGGCCGAAAAAGTCTTTGTTTTTGAGATTATTGAAAGCGAAAAATTACATATTTTTATTCGGGTATAAAAACGGTACGTCACTGCTATTTTAAAATAAAAATTATTTTCTTAATCTCTCACTTGTTTCTAACAAAAATGACCTCGGTTTTTTTCCGTCCGACTAACGGTTTATGCTTAAAAAAATAAATTAAATTTATTTGCATTTCTCATGCATCTTTAAGGGTTAAGAAAAGGCAGATAAATTTATCTGCATTTTCATTTTTGTTAGAAACTAGTGAGAGAATAAGAACATAATTTTTATTTAAAAAAAAGACTATAAAAATTAATAGTTGGTTACATTCCTTTCTTTTGAAAATACATGTATTCTAGAATACATATTTTTTAGTGAAGCGAATTTTGGTAGCCGAGACCATTTAAGCATGATTAATGTTTTAAAGAAAAAATTCAAAAAGTATGAAGATATGGGAATCAAAATCGAAATAAATGAAGATCCGCTTATAATTGTAGTATTGACGCCAATCATGCTAAGAGCTCTTGAAAGCGAATTCTCAAAGCATGGTTTTCATTGATAGCAGTGGTTCATGCGACCAAATGAACTCTTGCATTACATTTTTATTTGCAGCCTATAAAATTGGAGCCGTTCCTCTCGGAGTGATTCTACACAGTGAACAAAGTGAAGCAAACTATACTTTGGCATTCAGTTTGCTAAAAAGAAACTTGGGTAAGAATGGTTTTGTCAAGAAAGGTTTTCCTACAGTTATAATGACCGATGATTCGGATGCAGAGAGAAATGCTTTGTCCGTTTTATTTCCTGATACTAAACTTCTGCTCTGTACGTTTCATGTGGGCCAGGCTGTCTGGCGATGGCTTTGGAATGCTGACCACAAAATTGAAAAAAATGATAGGCCTTACATAATGAGGAAATTTCAAGTAATCCTTTTTTCCACAGCAGACCAAGAATTTGAAGATGAATACTCTTTATTTATAAGTGACAATTTACTTAAAAAATATCCGAACCTTTTAAAATACTTTAATAATTTTTATAAACGAAAAACCGAATGGGCTCATACATTCAGATCGAATGTGTTAACAAGGGGCAATAATACAAATATTTATTGCGAATCATCAATTAGAATTTTCAAGGATCTGGTTTTGCAACGCTGTAACGCTTTCAACGCTTGCGCGCTGATAGATTTTATATGCAATTTATTTGAAAATTAACATAAACGAAGACTTATTTTATTTGCAAATTTTAGAAAAACCAAAAATGATTTAATATATTCTAAGTTAAAATCTAAAGCAAAAAAACTAATAGTAAATAAAATAACAGATTCCCAATTTTTGATTTCATCAGAAAATGAAAAAGATCTTTTGTATACAGTAGATACCAAAATAGAAATGTGCGACTGTGTTGCTGGACAAGGGGGGAGATTTTACAAACAGCATGTGCGCAGTTGAAGAAAACTATAATATTCTTAATTTAAACTGCACTCCTCTATTATCTACTCTAAAATCGCTAAATTAGACATAGGGGAAAACATTAATGACATGTTTTTTGAAGATATGATGGATACTGCTAACATAGAAGTGATAACAAAACAAATGAGAGTAGCAATAAAGAAAAATGTGATTAATAGATGCTTTATTGTCAAAAAATTTTCCAATTTGTAGACAAAGCTAGAGTACAAAATATACAAAACATATAAAAACACAAATAGAAATATACAATAAAAAGAAAAACCTAACTATACAAAACTTTATACAATTGTGCAAATTGTACGAGGTCAAAATATTATTTAAAATGTTAAATATCAAGAGCTAGAGTACAAAACATACAAAACATATAAAAAAAACATATAAAAACACGAATAGAAATATACCATAAAAAGAAAAAGAAAAACCTAACTATACAAAACTATACAATTGTACAAATTGTACGTGGTCAAAATATGTAAAATATTAAATATCAAAATATTTAACTTCAAATCCTAAACACTAAACACCAAGCATTAAACATGAAATTATTAAACCAGTGTGTAAGATGCTCAAAATTAAGTATTAAAAAAAAGTCGTATAAGGCTCTCTCCAGTAAGTATAATCTTATAATCTCAAAGCTCTGCGAAATGCGGGAAAAGATGTTCTCGACTTCAGTTCAAATGGTAGATTATTGTGCATTTTTTTTGCATTGTACAATATAGAGCTTTTAACTAACTCTGAGCGTGGGGTTGGCAGATAAAGATCGTGCTCCGTATTCCTAAGTGGATAGTTGTGAAATGGTCTATCTGGAATGGCAGATACGTGCTTGCGGATTAAGCAAACCGATTCAAATATGAATAAGGAAGGAAGAGTTAATATTTTAAATATTTTAAAGAAATCCTGGCAGTGAGTTCTACTGTTTAGTCCAAGTGAATATCGAACAGCTCTCTTTTGTAGTTTGAAAATACGCTCAAATTGAGTCGCACTACACGTACCCCAGAATGGAAGGGCGTATCGGAGGTGCGACTCAAAAAGGGCATAATAGACTGTTCTAGCAGTTGACACGCTAAGTTCCCTGGAAACAGTTCTTAACGCAAAACAGGCAGAACTTAATTTTTTTGATAAGACACCGATGTGCAATTCCCACTTCAAATGGCTGTCCACAACAAGCCCCAAAAATTTCACAGATTCGACGACGTCGATAGTGGTGTTATTAAGTACAAAAGATTGCAACGTACTTTTATATGACAAAACTTTAGTTTTAGAAACTTTTTTCTAACTAAAACGGAGTTTTATCCACAATACCGAAACAGAATTATTGCACTCGACGCATCAGGAGATGATTAATCATCATCAAAAGATGATTAATCATCTCCTGATGATGCTAACGTGGTTAGCGAAACGCGCGTCGAGTGCAATAATTCTGTTTCGGTATTGTGGATAAAACTCCGTTTTAGTGCATGTTGGCGAAGGTTCCAAACACCAACATAGTTAACTTTTTTCAACAAGAAATGGTTCCTAATTTGCCTTCATCATCTTCACAATCAGATGATTTTTGAGAAAAAAGAAGTTGCGGTAGAACAATTGAGTAAAAATCTCTCAAATCTTGTACAAAGAGTCAAAATGGACTCAACGCCTGAAACAACAAATATGGTGGTGAAACTAATCAAAACTTTAGAAAAAATAAAACCCCATCGGAGCTGTTAAACTTATTCAGCACTATGGAAAATATTCACCGTGGAAGAATAATTAAGGTACAACCTGCATCAATGAGTCGAAGAACACAAAGACCTGGAATGATATCTGGATCGAAAAGAATTCAGGCAGGAAGGCCAGCGAAAATGAAAAAATCATCCGAAGACGTAAGGCTCCAAGGTCACTAAATGAAGCTGTGCACTGCCATCGCCAAAACGCAAAATCTCACCAAAAGTTTTAACTCGTTTTAGGGTAAAGTAAGAATCAGCTAAGAAAATGCCACCGCGTCATCCGTAAAACGCGTTCTGTCTCACTTTAGATTATTTCTGTTCAATGCTCGCGGTCTTTGTCAGGTATGACGCTCGTGGCTTTTTCTTAGTTGATTCTTACTTTACCTATGTTTATTTTTTTTTATAAATATTTGTTTTATATGAATACTAACATCTCTTTTATTTTTCTAATAAAAGGAACCTTGCAAAGCACTATTAAAATTTCTAACAATACAACACACCTTTACAGCATTATTCATTTCCGCATTTTCTAGTAGCTTTTTAAGCTTCATATACATTAATTTAAACACCCTCTATCTTGTATATCCAAATCGCCAACGAAAATTAAACGAAAATCAATATTAATATAAATAATTACAATAACTAAATGTGTTACTACTAATTTTATAGCACCAAGCAATATTAATAACATTATAAATTCGCTTTTCTTTCTAAGGCTCTGTAACGTAGTGTAGTATGTAGTGGAAAATAAGCGCATTTTTTAACTACATACTATACTGTGGTGCAGACCCGCCGCGCTCTATGAGGCTCTCTACCGTAGTATAGTATGTAAATATGCCACCCGGTAGGGGTAGAATCAACCTGTATCATATTTTAATACTTGGTTTTCAATAAGGAGTTTATGATTGCTAATGGCTTAACTATGTTATTAAGATTTATCTTAAATGTACCAAACGTGCCTCTTTCTTTTATGATTTTATCCACAGATTGCTTTCCGATTTCTCTTGCTTTGTAATAATTAATATTTCAATACCAACAATACCACTTGACAAGGACATCAAATTATTGGATGTAACGAAGGGTGAGTGTTCCGTCAGCCAATTTTGACGATCATTTTCGTCACAATTAACTCTCGAATCTCTCAACTCGACATGTTGCTTTCTAGTTTTTGTTTGCATGCCACAAAAGTTTTCCATATTTTTGCTCACATGATGAGCAATCGGCAAATAGGTCAGGTTCTGTGTTGATTCATTTGAAATATTATCGGGTTGTGTTGTACTCGATTAAGTGCCGTGTTCAATATAATGAGACTTTAAAATGTTTTGTTTAATTCTTCAGTTTACGATTTAATAACTTAAAAAGTAATAGAAATATCGATACGTATCTTTTTTGTAGAGAATTTTGTGACAAACCTTTTTCTATAGCTGTGTTTTTTCCCTAAGATAAAGCGTTTAAAAGATATTGGAGAAAAACCAGTGCGGTGCCCCTTAAGGGGGTGAGAAAGGGTTGAAGCTTACCCCTTGGGGGTGTGAACTTTGTCGATATGTATTCCTACACACATAAGCTCACTGTCCTAGAAAATTCAGCTAGCAATACAGTTTTTTGCTT
>MU189521.1:0-22916 GCA_016904865.1 Pissodes strobi | reverse complement strand
TACATGGCACATAGACCATTTGAGGCCGTTTTGCAAGAGGCACAAGGGTAACTCGTATATTTTGGCTGCAATTGATTCGTTTGTGAAATTTACATTGGCAAGGCTGTGTAAGACGGCAGGCGCTCAAAAAGTTACTGATCATCTTACCGACTTACTCAGAATATTTTGAACTCCAAAAAGAATAATTTCTGATAGGGCCAAAACTTTGATTAATATCAAATTTATGTCTTTCTTACGCAGGTTCCAAGCCATGCATGTTCTGAACGTAGTAGCGTCACCTAGATCGAATGGGTTGGTTGATAGGTGGGCTAAATATCTCTATCAGTACTGAAAATTAACGGCAAATGGCACTTCCTAACATAATTTCGGGTAATAAGAATCGTCACGCAAACTTAGGGGAAAACGAGTCTAATGTATCTGAGAACGTTCAGGAAAAAGGGAAAGCGAACATGAATAAGTAGGCAATAAAACTGAAAAATGGGTTTGATAGAAAACGTAAACCCAGCATAATTTATAGAATGAGTGACTTAGTATTACGGTCTGGGTCTAATAAAAGCGTAAAAAAATAAGTAGAAAGGTGGGTTATTATAAATTTGGTTGGTCGTACAATGTATGTAAATAGGGTTTTAGAAAAAGATCGGTACGAAATTTTAGCTATCAAAGGCTGCCAAAGATTTAGGGCTATGGTAGCGCGGAGAATTTGAGGAAATCTACTGAGGGAATAGTGGATGAACTGACAATGAAGGTTTAATAAATATCACTGAAATTTTCGCGGATTTATTGGAGAAATAACTTGAATCCCTGCGTAGGCACTAGGCATACTTGCGTTTCATATCTGTAACTTTTCCTTAATTTATTATATTTTGTAAGCATGAACTATCAATACTCAAATGTTACTAATCCAACTAAATTAATAAATTTAAGAAAAGAGGGACAATTTAGTGTTATTATCAAACAAAAAAGAGCCATAGCAAGCATGTCAATACGAGCGGTATGTGTGTTAAGATGTTGATTAGCACGGTTCTTGAATATAGGCAGATAGCTGTAGGTGGTAATTTGGGGGCAACAGATGTCCTGGGTGTAAGTTCCACAATGATGCATTGCGCCAGACAAAGGAGGCCTTGTAGAGCCATGTTCTAGATGGTTCCAGATGTACGACGAATGGGTACGCCCTTGTCGTCTATTGTGAATGCCTGACATGCGTTCCTGAGGGCGGGATAAGGCGGGCTAAATCCTGGGAACATCTGCCGTGAAAATATCTGTAAATCAGGGCGATGTCGGCCATATGTCTGCCGTGTTCCAGACTATCCAGCTGCCGGTTTAACTTCGGATCGCCGACCTGACGCACAGCTATCTTCTGGATGGAATCCAGTAGCTTTTGGGTGTGCTTAGGTGCGACACCCTAGATATGAGGGCAATATTTTCAGCACGGTCTTATTTGCGCTTTGTAGAGCAAGAGCAGCTGCTGCGCTATATACAGTTTTTTGTTTCGAATTAGCGCACCAAGCTTCCGCGAGGCTGATTTTGCGATGTTAGTAACGTGGCCATATCAGGACACATTCGTTGCTGTTGACCGAGACATCCAGTAGTCCGATTGAAGAGGATGAAGAAATGGCCGATCCTGCCATAATGGTGCTAGAGCCCGCTTACGTCTAAACTAAACTGGCTGCTGAACCGAATTTCTATCGCCTTAAGTTCAAACTTTCTCTAAATCTTGATTAATTGTTGTAATCTTCTCCTGTCTGCTGCGATAAGTCTCAGTCGCTGCTAAAGGTTCTTCTGACCTAAATTGAGCGACAAGGATACTGTCATCTGCAAAACTATAAACTGGATTATTGGTTTGAGTCAGCAGGTCATTAATATAGATGAGGAACAGAGTTGGTAAAAGTATTGCACTGTAATGGTGAATGTGTCTCAGATATGTCCATCAACTGCAACGTATGGAGATCGGTTCTTAAGGAAACTGGCAAGCGAGCTACAGAAAGAGACAGGCAGTTCGAAGGACTACAGTCTGTTGAGCAATCCGTCACGCCAAACTCTATCGAGCACCATCGAAATATCCAACGCAGTCGCTCGCGATTCTCCGTAGTTTTCAATTGCCCTACTCCATATATGAGGGACACAGGCCAGTATATCTCTTGTTGGTCTCTGTTCGTGAAAGCCTTATTGGTTATCGCTAATTATTCTGTTGGTCTCGAGGTACTTGACTAGTTGCTGATTGACTACACTTTCCTTGACTTTGGAGATTATTGGAAGCAAATCCATTGGGCGTTATACTGAGGGCGTGGTTTTCTTGCCCTTTTTTGGAACAGCGAGCGACTTTCCATCAAGATGAGTAAATCCTTTTTTGGTAAGACAAAGAAAAAAGTGTATAAAAATGAGTGTTACTTCGATGGCACAGTTCTTTATCACGATGGCAGGTATTCCGTTCAGTCCTGATGCCTTTTGCATATCTAGTTCTTTATGGATTTTACAAATATCATGGTGATGAAACTCAATTTCTAACATGGTATCGTTGATATTGGGTATGGTGGGGAGAGTTTTTGCGCGCCGCAAATACCTGCATATTCTGTAAACTTTGTACTTTGTACCGTCAAATACTGTGAACAACTGTATATGCGAATGCATTGGCGGTCGCTGGTTGCCTCGAGCGGAACGAGGGGGAGGTGTCGAGCCGGTTTTGTGTGTTTCGAGAGTGCGAGAACTTATATTTTATTTAGTAAACTTTGCCTTAAGGGACCTTTAAGGTAGAGTGGGATGAAAACATTTCAGGGAGCATGTTTGCTTTTTCCTTAGCTATAGTGGCCGTGATGCCGCGTTCGTTTGTCGACGGTGGGAAAGACGGTTTTGACAAGTTATCACTTACTGCTTTTGCTACCTACGAGAAATTCCTGGGGCCACTGGGGCATTGCAAAAGTTTATTCCTGATCATTTGGTTGTGTTTGTCCTTCGTTTTGGCAATCTCAAGCTTGATTCATTTCTCGCTTCGGTAAAATAACTGCGATTTTCAGCGGTCTGATTTTGCGGCCTGTACTTGTAAGCTTACTGTTTCCTACCTACAGCTGCCTTGATGAGCTTTGTATGATATTTGAAGTAGGGAGAACCCTTCGATGCCTGCCTCCACAACGTCTTGCTAATACAAGCATTTGCTCTCCTGGCATTTTGTTGAATTTAGCAGCCATTCATTTCTTGACAGTATCTGGTACCAGCAGCAATGTAATTTCCATGAAATTTTGAGAATCTGGACATAGCTTTTAATGTCAAGTTTTAAACTTCAGTGATATTAAGTATCAACAGAGATTATACCTTCCTCATAACTACATTAATATTATTGAAACGTGTATAAGAAACCATTTCAGATAACCGTAACGGGTGAAATTGATTTTAAAAGTATGAGAAATTGAGTAAAAGCTGTTATTAACAGAAAAACAAATATCGGCGGTTAAAAAGTAAATTCAATTAGAGATGATCGTCACTGTGCCTTATTTTTATGATCACCTCGTTCTACTGAAGAATCATCTAAGAAAGTTGACCTGAAGCCTAGAGAAAATTTAAAAACATCCACTATTCCCTGAAAGGTTTAATTACCACGATCAGAAGAAACGACCATTTTTGATCTAAGATTAAAGGATATCCAATCAATTCTGCATTTAATACGATCATCAGAAGAGGAGTCCCACACCAATTTGTTATCAAATTATGATGTCGATGATGACTTTAACGATGGATTCAATGCAGAAGTTAACTTTGATTTTGTAAATTATTAGTTGTAAAAAATGTTTTTGTTCCGTTTTTTATTATATTTTTGTATTTATGTAAGTTAGGCGTATAGGTATACTTGTTTGGTTAATCCTATTGTCGAATAAAGTACCAACTGACCATATTATTAAAATTTTGGAAGTGCTGGCTTTTAAGTTATGTAAGTTTTCGAATATGAATCTTTGCAATTGAAGAACCTGTTAGAATATATTTACAACTAATAAAAATGAAGAAATAGATAAATTTGGCTGAAGTCAAGTGCCTCGTTCTATTTTGAATTTTTCAATAGACAGAAAAATGTTCCAGGTTTTTTTTTTAATTTTAATTTATTTTTACGAAACGTATATATTTGTCCGTTGATCTACAACTTACCTACAAACTACCAGTCTCAAAAAATTATTTAAATTAATTTTATTTGTTAAAAAAAAGTATAAATATATGTTTTAAGCTGTTTCGGAAAAATAGTTGATTGGCAGCTGAATCCTTTTTTTATATCACCATCCATTTAAAGGTATATTTATATTGAAAGCAAGATTTTACGATTCGTGAGTGTGTCAAAAACATTAACTTGTAACGCCCTTTATTTACTTTTTGTGACCTCCTGTATATGGGTTTTCTCGGGCGCCACCCCTTTGATATTTACAGCGACGAAGGGGATCGCTGTTCGCCTATCGGGTAGCCTTTAAACAGTGGAGAAACGGTTCGGTTTTAAATAATAGGTCCCTAGTAAATAAAACACTCCTTATAAACAAAATAATGGTCGTGTTTATCCAACAGTAAATATAAACCTAACTCTCTTATATCTGAAAGTATCGGACAACTTATTATTCTTATTATAAGAGACCCAACCCAGTGCGCTTCGGACGTGAAGCCTGGATCTACAGGTTAGTTAGTCGGAGGCAAACAAGCTTAATTTGGCAGGATTCTTAGCCGGGATTGCTCCACTTGCCAATGAGGAAAACCGGGACTGCTAAGCTAGGATGGCCGGGATTACTCCGCTTGTCAATAGGGATAGCCGGGATTATTACCGTAGGATGGCCGGGATTATTTCGCTTGCCAACCGGGATTGCCAGGCTAGGATGGCCGGGATTACTTCACTTGCCAATGGAGGAACCGGGATCACTACGGGAGGATGGCCGGGATTACTCCGCTTGCCAACCAGGATTGCCAAGCTAGGAGGGCCAGGATTACCCACTTGCCAACTGGGATGGCCGTGATTACTCCGCTTGCCAACAGAGGAGCCGGGCTAAAACTGAGCTTTATCCACAATACCGAAACGGAATTTTTGCACTCGACGCGCATTTCGCTAACCATATTAGCATCATCAGGAGATGATTAAGACTAAAATTAAAATCTACCAAACTCCCTTTTATAGTACTGTTTGCTCAATTTTAGTCTTAATCATCTCCTGATGATTGTGTGGTGGATGTGGTCTTGTGCGGGGGCTCTTGTTCGTAGGTTCTGTAAATCATTTAAAGCCAATAATGGATGACAAAGGCATCCGCGTAGGGTCTGATCATAGTAATTTATTTAGTTTTGCACATCTTAATGCACGATCACTTAATACGGGATTTGATGAGTTTCAACAATATGTATATCAGCATAAGTTCGAAGTGTTTGGAATTACAGAGACATGGATTGCACCCTCTTATGATGAGACCTCTTTTAAACTTAATGGCTACCAATTCATACGTAAAGATCGGGTAGGTAGAGGTGGCGGTATTGGTATTTATATAAGAAATTATCTCAATTATCAAATTCTCCAACTTCAGGTAAACTCAGATTCATGTGAATATCTTTGTATAAAGCTTAATATTGGTAAAAAACTGTTATTTTTACAACTATATATCGACCACCATCTTCAAATGTTAACGACTTTTTGGACATCTTCGAGGATATATTAAGTTTAACTGTACCTTTTTGTGATTATACAATTTTTGTTGGATCCTATAACATAAATTTTCTAGGCCAGAGTACAGCAAAGACAAATCTTATAAAATTGCTTGAAAATTTTAATTTGGAACAATATGTTACCAAGCCTACTCGGTTAAATCAGATTGGAAATAATTTTAGTTTGTTAGATTTTATAATATCAAGTAAAAAATTGCCTCCTCAGAATTGCGATGTGATCGCTATCTCTCAGACTGTCTCTGATCACTGGTTGGTGTTTGCAAATTTTAATCTAGCTTCAAAAAAATCGCCAAAAAGAAATATTAAATTTAGAGACTATAACGAAATTATAAATAGTGAGTTTGAGAGGGATGCTCGTTCCTTAAGTTGGGACCTCATTTATCATACTTCAAATATTAACAACAAGCTCAATATTTTTAATTCTTATATATCATTTTTGATTGACAAGCATGCTCCCTTTAAACAGAAGACAGTTCAAGAGAGACCGTACACACCATGGATCACGAGTAACATCAAATTACTTATGAAAATGAGGGACAAAGCCTACAGGAAATATTTACAACATAAAAGTGACGCAAAGCTGCAACAATACAGAGAGCTATGGAATTTTACTAAACATTGCCCGCGAAAAAATTGCATATTTTGTTGAATCTGACAAAAGGTAATAATTATATTAATATTTGTAAAATTTTTCCAGACCCCTCAATAATAAACAATTTTTTAGTAAGCTCCCTTTCAAATAATTATACGATTTCCAATGAAAAATTAGAATATTATACACAGAATAGGCACAAGTTAGTCACTTCAGAGTTAAGTTTTAATCTAATTGATGAAGTTTCGTTAATAAAGAATTTAAACTCTATTTCAACGAATACAATGGGCGAAGATGATTTGTTAATTAAAGGTATAAAGCTTTGTTTTCCGTATTGTAAAAACGCCTTATTAAATATTATTAACACTTGCATTTTAGAGAATAAATACCCTGATTTATGGAAAAAAGCTGTTGTATTGCCCTTGCCAAAGGTATCAGATCCTAAAGAGTTAAAAGAGCTCAGACCTATAAGCATTTTGCCTGCAGTCTCGAAAATTTTAGAAAAACATATTTATAATCAAATATTATTATTTATAGAATCCAAAGATATAGTTCCGGCCACCCAATCCGGGTTTAGGAAAAAATTTAGTACTAGTACATGCCTTGTAAATTTAGTAAATGATGTGAGATAAAAAGGAAGGATAAAAAGGAAATTATTGGACTTTGTTTATTGGATTTTGCCAAGGCTTTTGATACTTTATGTCATAAAATGCTGTTGGCGAAGTTGCATTATTTTGGTTTTTCTGATCAGGCTTTGGCTTTTTTAGATCTTATTTGATTGGACGTTTTCAGTGTGCTCTTATAAATAATGGACCCGACAAAATAAAATCTAATTACTTACCAGTGAACAGTGGAGTTCCGCAGGGGTCAGTTTTAGAGCCATTGCTATTTTCTTTGTATGTTGCCAATATGGAGAAAAGTATTGTTAATTCGAAACTTCAACAGTTTGCAGACGATTCCCAATTGTATAGTTCTTTTAATCCCAATCAACATAAGAATTTTGCAACGCAAATTAATGAAGATTTAAAAACTATAAGCACTTATGCACAAAACAATAATTTAAAACTTAATGCTACAAAGTCGTGTATTATGCTGTTAGGAGAAAATAAAAACCAAATATCCAATATAAATAACAACCTACATATAATATTAAATAATGAACAGTTGCCTATTGTTACAGAAGCCAAAAATCTAGGAATCTATTTTGATACTAGACTCACTTTTGAAACGCATGTTAAAAGAAAACTAAGCGTTGCATACCTTAGACTAAAAAAACTGTATAATTTAAAAAAATATCTGCCTCAAAAAACGAAACTTTATTTGTATAACTCTCTAGTTTTGTCTTTGCTTGACTATGGAGATGTTCTTTATCATGATTCTTTAACTAATAAAATTGCAAAATCCATCCAAAAGTTGCGTTGCAAAATACTTGTATGCGGTTTGCATGTGATATTCCATACCGGCAGCATATTATACCTTATTTAAATAATTATTCAATTTTATCCATGGCAAATCGGCGTAAATCACACATAATTTTATTTATAGAATTTTAAAGTCCAAGCAACCATCTTATCTGTATAAACTTTTTATCACAAGAGATCATCCTCATCAAACTCGTTTTATTGGTGATTTTTTGATACCCCAACATCATTCTATAAACTTTCAAAAGTCTTTTGGTTTCATTGCAACGCAAATGTGGAACAATATTTCAAATGAAATTAAGTCTTTTTCACTACCTAAATTTTCTAAATACATTAAGATTAAACTCTTGCGAGAACAATCTATATAAGTTGTGCTCATGTTCGTATAATATATACTTTTAAATTGATTGGATTCCTGCGCTTTTATTGTTGGTTTTATCATAATAAATATTGTAATAATATTGCTTAAAATTTCGTCTGTGGGGCTTGCGAGAGGGTGTTCTTGCACATGATCGAGATCTATTTCTGTTTTTGTTTTTTTTCTCGAGCTATGAATAATGTTCCTATAGATATAACTAGTGAAATTTATGGGTTGTTATAGATTATTGTAATTGATGGGTTATATATTAATATACTGATGATTATGCTGGGAATTATATGATATTTAAGTGATGAATTGTAATTATTTTTATTTTTGTATATAACTTAGGTTTTCGGGGCTGCGCCGCTCAGTAATGTTTATCTATAATATTACTGTGAATCGGTTTTTAAATCGTGAAGAAGTCCATTATTCGTCAAATTATTGTATTGAATATCTTTTTTGTATGCGATAAATAAAAGTTATTTTGAATTTGAATTTGAATTTGATGATGCTAACATGGTTAGCGAAACGCGCGTCGAGTGCAAAAATTCTGTTTCGGTATTGTGGATAAAGCTTAGTTTTAGTGCATGTTGCCCAAGGTTCCAAACCCCAATATAGCGGAGCCGGGGTTACTACGGTAGGATGGCCAGGATTACTCCACTTGCCAACAGCCCTACCCTAGGACTAGGAATACAGTACGAGATATTTAGCTACTCGGTCGTTCGTTCCTTCTCGGTCTGTCTGGAGCTGGGCTGGTGGAGTATACTGCTCTCTCGGTGCCAGGCTGCGGACTAGACTCGAGAACCCCGGGTGGGTTCTGCCACAGTTTATACCGTACCCGAATCAGTTAAACAACTCTCCATGTATTTTGAAGCCAAGCGCTTCAACCAATAGACAGCAACCGAAAAGCGAACACTACCATGTTTGTTCGAGAGACGGCTTTGTTTTTAGTGCTTTTTGTGGTCTGCTTTTGCGAATTTTGTGTATTAAATCCATAGACTTAGTTATATGCCTATTATTAGATCTTAGTTCGACTCTGTCCACGGCCCGAAAATGAGAATCCATGAAAAACTTGAATTTGGCTTCACTAACATCAAAGATGCCGGCTCAGAGTTGTATAACTGATTCGGGTACGGTATAAACTGTGGTTCTGCCTGTTTAGCGCGATGCGGCCCGGTTTTGTTAACTTGACGAGTAGTGGGGATCGGACAACGGCCGGCCGATAGGACGTGGGGACCATGATACAAAGAATAACAGGTATGATATTGCGCACACCACTATCAGCTGACTCGCTCCTATCGACGTCACAATGAGAGTTGCCGCCATTAAAATCCACAGGTTTATAAGGGGACTTTCATGATATTTTAACCTTTGTTTATTTTGTGGTGTTTTGTCAACAATGTCAGCATTTTGTGAGATTTATGGCATTTAAGTTGAATTTGGTGACTCTTTAGTGTAAAAAACTTGAAAAAAATCAAGTTATTAAAACTATTTTGAACTATTAGTGTGACTTTAGTAATTGTTGTTTTAAAAGCTATATAAGGTATAATAAATAATTAATTATTGAGCATGTGATTAAGAACATTAATTTTTAACTTTTAGCATTTTTAAGGTTAGTTATAAACTATACATATTAGGTTTGTTCTAGCAGCGATTTCAAACGGTTTCAAACCATCCAGAGTTTGCGCATAGCGATATAAGCGACGCTTATATCGCTATGCGCAAACTCCGGATGGTTTGAAACCGTTTGAAATCGCTGCTAGAACAAACCTATTAAAAAGGCGTTGTGCTGTAGCTAGCTATCTGAGTGACAATCAGACAAAACGTGCTGACAAATCTGTAAGATTTCATGCTTCTCCCAAAGACAATATTGTTCAAAAACTGTGCGTTACTGCTTGTTGACATAAGGACCATTTTATACTAAAACCTCAAGCATTTGTTCAAAACATTTAAAGTCAGAAGACCATGAAAGAAATTTGCAACATGAATAGTTGCAATACGAATTCAAAAAAGGACCCAAGCTAAAGCGCAATGCAGTACCTTCCCTTCATCTGCCAAAATCAAGCAGGTTTATCTGTAAACCAGGTAAAAAGACAGGAGAGGCATTCGAAGAGAGAATCGAAGAAGTTTGTGGAAGATATCATTACTCAGTGCTAGTGCAACAATGGATTTTGTGGATTACATATTTAGAGCATTGGATAATAACAATTACTTGTAACTATTTTTGTATCTGCGAAAGGCTTAAGTACTGATATTTTACCCAGTGATTGTGGTGTGCCGCAGGGCTCGGTTCTAGCGCCATTATTCTTTTCCCTATATGTATTTAATTTAAGAGGTTCAGGACTTAAGGCGCGCTACTTTACTTTACTTTTGCTGACGATACAGCTTTGGTATACACAGGTGGGGAAGTTAATGCATTAAATAGGCTTGTAAATGAAAACCTAAAGTTGTATCTGAACTGGTTGTACAATAAGTCATGAATCAATACTGACAAAACAAAAAATCTATGTTTTAAACAGAAAAATAAATCAATTCAAGACTTTTCTGTTACTATAATCGAAGTGAAAATTGAAGAAGTGCAGCAAATAAAATATTTAAGACTCATAATTGATAACAACTGGACATATTGAGTATCAAACATTACCAATGACGCCTATGATATACAAATACAGAAATTAGTCTTTTAAACACAACATGTATAATGCCTTCTTCGTTTCACATCTTAGATATTTATTACCAATTTTGCTATAAGTCTAATCTTATCCAGATAATCCAAAATAAGGTATTAAATGTCTGTCTAATTACAATAGATTAACCAGCACACAGACTTTATCAGGAACTAATAGTTCCAAAAATTACTATTTTGGAATACGAGCAAATTAAACTTATGCATAAAATAGTTTATAAATAACACATTTCTAATATTAACATTGTTGTTTTGATATACATAAATATAACACTAGGTCTCAAAATTACATTTACAGGATAATAACTAATACAAATATAGGCCTAAATAACCCGTATGTGCAAGCATGTAAATCGTACAATGGAGTACCGGAAAATATTAGAAATATTATTAATTATTTTCTTTATAAACTGATAAATGGTTACATTGATAGTAAGGAGTTTTTAAAAAGAATCCCTTTTAGATTTGACAGGTATTGTAGTAATATTGATATATTTTGTATTTCAGTTGAAGTGTTTAAAAAACAAATAAAAGGAGAAATAGTTATAAGCATATGTTCCTAGTTTGTAAGCTTAGTTTTTAGTTTGATTGTATCTATTATTGGCTTTGTAAAAGTTGTTGATACAGGAATAAATAAATAAATTATAATGTTTTTATAAAACTACTTAAGTGGTATCTAAATATTAGATAGAATCTCTCCGACACAAAAGTTGTAATTAGTATGCTCGAGGCCAGAGCTTAAAGCACTGATTAGGGATTTATGTATTTATTGTATTGTAATATTGAGTTGTATTAAATAAATGTTTTCAAAAAGAAATAAAAAAATTTGTCTAAAATGACTGGTTTTATTTTTTTAAATAAATACAATTCCGATTTGAAAAGATAAATAGATCTTTCCATCTGTATCACTACACCTTCCCTTACATCAACTATATATCTATTATAATATCTAATATTTCTTTATGTTCCCTGCTATAATTATCTACAATAAAGTGTATGTAGTGGCAACTCTGCTGAAATGTCAATTAACAAGATTTTTAAATTATTCTATAAATTTGTTTTGCTAAAGATTCGTTTCTTATTTATAAAATTTATAAGCATATCTCTTATATGTGCATTCCATATATTGGACATATTTCTCAGTTTTGGTTAATATTGATTATTTATTTAGTTTATTAACAAATCAAAATAATAAAATACCTAAATAAACCCAAAACAGTGATATATTAATGGCATTTTTATTCAAATGACTAATAATGACCAATTAAATGTAATTGATATAACAGTTCTTACGGCAACTATTTAAAATCACTCTCATTGTGACGTAATGCGCGAACTCGACCGAATTGGGCACTCGGGAATATCATACCTGTTATTCTTTGTATCGTGGGTGGACCTCACGCGCACCGCTTTGCGACGGGGATTGCGACGCTCTACTGGTACCGCGCGAGAACTACGGAAAATATGAAAACAGAATTTCCGGCTTTTTGCGACGGAATATTTTATAGAATTTAATTTAGCATACTTAAATTATATTTTATTAAAAAGAATGATGTTAATAGAACGTAAAATAAGAAAGTTAATCCGTAGTGCATACCATTCCTCTAAAAATATATTAACTTGGTTACAATCTTCTCTCTTAAATTATACAATTTTTAACATATTAACACTAGCCAGTTCCTATTATATTATTGTTTATAGCAGGCATTCATATTTGAGTCATTATATGTCAAAAATTGTTAAAATATATAAACCTTTGAGAATTTGTGCTGTAAGTTTCTAATATTTAATTACTGTCTTTGCCAGTAAATAGTTCATGACGCTTCTATTATACTAAGCTTCCACAAAAGCGACCAATGTTACTGTTGCTCAAAGTTTTATTGCCAAACTTCACATTAGGCCCTTTCATAACGCTCTTTGAGTTGGCACTTAACGATGGCAATTAAGTTATCGTGATTCCGGCATTTTAAACGGGCTGTGAAAATCAAATTACTATCAGATATTATTGCGTGTATAAGCAAACCGCATTGCTAAAATTAGGGTAATGAGACAGCTGTTAGTTACGCTGATGTAGATATAGATATTACAGATTGCCGATCTAGTAGGTATACTGAGCAACCTCACCGACAATATGAAGAGAAGATGGAGATAGATAATAATAATAAAGGTAACCAATAGACTTTAAGAATTCGAACAATATCTTTGTCATCACGAACGTATTATTTAAGAAACACTGACCAGAACTCTTCTATCCCTGATTGTTTGCTGAAATATGCCTACTCATGATGCGGAAATCCGGAATGCGGGTACGAAATTCCGCATTTCGTGCAAGGACATAATTTTTAGCTGTTCACGTGAAGTCGTTTTTCGATCACGAAATGTTGGTTATTTCAGTGCGTTTCTGGTGATATATATTTGTTTTTTCTCTAAGTAGTTTTAACCGATCTTTATCAGTACTCGTGAAATTTGTTACCCCAGGCAATTTTCTTATGGCAACCTTGAACTCTGGCAGGTATTCGGCCTCATCTTTAAATAATTTTGAATAAGATTTGAGATAAATTAATCTACAGTTATTCGAAAAATGTATTTTGGACCGATGAGTCATCTTTTGCGACTAGTGGCATGATAAACAGTAAAAAAAGCAGACACTGGGCCACAGTAAATCCCCACTACTACAGGGAATTTCAATTTCAAGGTCGCCAAACTGTCAATGTTTGGTCTGCTATTTTAAGCAACAAAATATTAGGCCCACATTTCTTCAACGCTACTTTAAACGGAAATTGTTATTTGCATTTTCTCCAGCAAGAACTATAGGACTATTTTGATGAGCTTCCGTTGGAACAAGAGAGAAACATCGCTTTCCAACAAGAAGTGTAGTAGCTGTTAACACATATCTAAGTCAAAGGTTCAGTGATTGGATTGGAAGGGATGCACCAATAAAATGGCAACCTAATAGCTCTGACTTGACGCCGATGGATGCATTTTTATGGGGGACGCTAAAAAATCGAGTGAATGCAAATACCATTGAAAATACGGAAAATTTTTTAAAAGAACTTTTTAGAACAGAAACAAGAATTCTAAATGAAGATTATACCCACTCTATCACTGCCGCATTAGAAAGATTACGAAGAAGGTATCAGATGTATTGAAGAAAACGGAGGCCCAGTTGAGCAATTTAATTTGTAAAAACTACACGGTTTCTTGTTTCGTTGTTCTAGATATTAAATGTAACCATTATTTTCGATTTTGTTTCTTTCTCACTGTAAAATAAGATCATTGATATGTTTTTATCGAAAAGATCATAAATAGTGGTCTCGTATTGTAGTTGCCTAATTCACGGCCACCTATAACTGGAATCTAGGACAATTATTTTTAAATGTAACCGCTTAGTTAAAATGCCAATATGTCGAAAACTAATACATTTAGGTATAAGACATGTTATAGAAAAATATTCAGAATTTTTAGGAGATTCCAGAATATAAACAATATATAGGGTATTTCAATTAGATATAGCTTTAACCTGTCACTCATTGCTGCAATACCTTGTATATATATATAAAATAAATGTATTCTGCAAATAGCTTACATTATTCTGCACAACTTCTGTATTTAACATTTTTGTCTAGTGCGAAAAACAAAACAGTTAAGAGGGGGAAGGTGGAGCATTATAAATGATCACTGTGTGAGCATGGAGGTTTTGAAAAACCAAGAAAGATATACGGCAGGTGAATAGATCACGAAGTTGAAACCCGTATTTTAGATTACAGTATCTAAAGCGTACTAACAGGTAACTAATTATTTACTAATTTCTATATTATAGGTTGAAAATGCACCTAGATCATCTCTTAGGGCAAATGAAGATGATTTGGAAATACCACGCATGAGAATTTGACGAACTCTTAGATCGCATGGGTACAAGGCATTTAAAATTCACGTGAGTCAAACTTTAAGACCTGGTGATTCTGAAAGGCGTCTAGAATTTTGTCATTGGATGCAAAATAAATTAGAAGAAGATGGTGATTTTTTGAGTAAAATAATTTGGACGGACGAGTGCACTTCTTCCACGTCCGGAATATTTAACAGACACAATGAACATTATTGCTCTGTGAATAATCCGCGACAAGAAGTGAGACCTTAAGGAAGGGAATCGTTTAGTGTATGGGTGGGAATGTGGCGCACCAAAATCATTGGCTCATTTTTCTTGGATGGTCACCTTACATCTGAAAAATATATAGATGTGATAGAGCAACAAATAATGGATGACTTATCGAACGAACCATTAGAAGTATTAAGAAATCTATGGAGGCCACAAGATGATGCTCCTCCCCATAACGGAAGAGCAGTGACAGAGATTCTCAATCTTTTATTTCCTGGTAAATGGATTGGGAATCAAGGGGTTGTACGCTGGCCACCAAGAAACCCGGACTTAAACCCATTAGATTACTATCTCTGGGATTTTTTGCAAAATCGATTATATCATTGCCATCATCAGAAACTAGCGCTGATGATGGATTTTCGCCACGAAACTTCGGATAAATGTCAAATGTGTTATGTCATTGAATTTAGAATTAAAATTAAAGTTAATTAAGCATAAAATGGAATTTTTTGCCTATATAAAGAAACAAAATTGGTGAGGGTTGCGAAGGAACGAGACGTCGGATTAAAAATCTAGTAGCGCCATCTTATAAAGTAGAAGAAGTAACAATGAGAATGTGGAATTTATATTGTCATGTCACTTTAAATGGAGTCAGAAAAAAAATATAAACCATATCGCGGATATTAGATCCCTTATTTCGATTCATTGTTTTCCCCATTTCTTATTTGCTAGGGATGATGCTTCTTGCATTAATTATAGTTGGTACAGATAATACTCTCCGACTATTCTGAACATTTTCCCTACATTGTTCTCGTAATCTTATAATTATTATCATTCTTGAATAAAGCTAGACCATTTCCAATGAAGATAAAGATGAATCGGCAAATCAGACTTCTAATATTAATGTCATGACATATGAAAAATAAACATTCATCTGCAGATAGCAACAGCTATTTAAATAGGTAACCAATTATATGGAAAAACTCGAATTATTTCGTAATTATTAAACTTTCATTATTTTGAAAACCGTTAAGTTTTAATGCGTAATATATTTATACAATAATATGCAGAATTTTATAGAAAAACCAAGATTGTGTATCACGTTAAAAAAAACAAAGGTACCTTGTTTTTTGAAACATCGTTTATACGTTAGAAAAAAAGCGTATGTAGAACCAGATGAAACCAAACAACTTTTATTTGGAATATTTTTTCTAATTTCAAAAATAATAGAGATATTTCCATTTAAAAGGTTATATGGATTACTCTGTACTTTTTCTATGGTTATTGGAAAGTATTTCGGCATACAGGTCTTGAACCCATCTGTCAACTTAATTTTAAAAACGTCTTAATTTAGTTCATTGTTTGCGTCTTTAAGTACAGGGTGTCCAATTTTCGTTGTCATTGCTGGGTATCTCCATTATTTAGATAGATAGAGAGATGCGGTTTTCGCAAACCTAGAATACTTTCCGAGAAACAAAAATGCGTTTTCGAGCTACAGGATGAAATTGAAAATTTGCACTTTTTATTTATTTAAAAATCATAAGTTTGGGTCGTATGTAAAAAACGGTAGCTCTAAAAAAAATTCAAGCACGCCACTGAATTATACGTTAAAAGATCTATAAGAATGCGTTTTTATCTTTTTGGTAAGTTATCAGGCAGCCAAGATACTAGGCATGCCCTAAAAGTGCACATTTTCAATTTCACCCTGTAGCTCGAAAACGAAGATGGCTAGAAAAATTTTGACTATGGTATTTTTTTGTTTCTCGAAAAAGTAGTCCAGGTTTACGAAAACCGCATCTCTCTATGTCAAAATAATGAAGAAACCCTGCAATGACAACGAAAATTGGACACTCTGTACTGTTGCACTCTGTTTACATCTGCCATCTTTGTGACTCCTTTATTTTTGTTTAAGCCTCTGTTTCGCTGCATTTTTTCAAAAGCCATTCCACTTTTGCTTCTTTTTATTACTTATTTTCCTGCAAATTCTATGATACTGCTTTTCTGATACCCCTAATTTAACCCCAAATTTTGTATCTAATTCTAGTACTGGTACTTTTTTTACCACACATTTTCAAAAATGTTTAATACGTTTTTCCAGCAACTTTTTGCCTCCTAATTATTTTTAAGCAATGGATTAGTCTCAATGCCCTGCTAGTCATATTTTAGTCTACCTCTTCTACAAAGAGAGCATGCAATTTTAGCTTCCTATGTAAAAATTAATTGCATTTATTAACAGAAACCTTTAAAGACAACTAATGTGAATAGCTAAAACAGTGGTTTCAACAAAATTTTGGATTTTAATTGTAATACCATGTTTCCAATTTTCATCCAAATTTTTTTAAATAGATTTCAGTTTCATTACTAGAGTTGTCAACGACGGAGGTTGCTTTTCTGAGCTCGCAATCTCATTTCTGCCGGCTACTTGAGACTCTCTACGAACTCACTCTGTCGCCGATCAACTCGCGAAACAAAATAACAAACAACTAAATTAGATTTTTAAGCGAGAGTGAATTTCAAGTAGAAAGAATGTTAGATCCGCATTGAGAACTAGTCAACTGACTAACGAGAACTAGCTTCTATTACAACTTAAGTTTTTTTAGATACAAAGTTAAAATCTGAGCAGTAAAAAGTGACGTTTTTTACTGACTTACTTCACATACCGTTGTCATACTTTTATATTGTTGCCTGTCTGTGTTTTTTACCTTTAGCATACCGTTATCTATAACACCCCCCCTGCTAAGAACATTCTTTCGGCATTGAAATTGACGCTCTTATTTATTTATTGATATAAACAAAATATTTAACATTTTAACATTTGAACCATTTTTTTTTAAATAATTCGGTAAGTATGTATGATATATAGTCTATTAATAACAAAAATTAATGTAATGTAACGAAAACGTTAAACAAAATATATATATAAAAACTTATGGGGTTTAAAGGTGTGGTGTGCATAATTCACGACTGTCCCATAATTCACTAAGTAAACAGTTCAATATTAACAAACCTAAGTAAAATATATTAAGCACAACATATTAATGTTTGTAAAAAATGTTTGTCATTTCCATGTAGTTTGATCGTCGTAAAAGGTCTCATCATCTTTGGATCATTTTCTGTTCTTGATTTAGGGATAATAAAGATTTGTAAGTTTGTTTCTATTTCGTAATTAAAGTTGTTCCAGCATTTTAATGCTAAGCGAAATTTGACTAATCGATAGTTGTTTATTTTAAATAAATTAGGTACAGCTGGCTAATTAATGTAGGAGAATAAAATTTTGATATGGTTATAACAGAACATCTGTCTAGTTATAAAGGTTTATGGGATAAAAATTATTGTAATAGATCATCCGTCTAATTACATTTTGTTTATGATTGGAATACATGAATTATAAATAGCTCATCCGTCTAATTACAAATTGATTGTGGTGTGGTGATATGGTGAAATTGAATCGAAAGGAACTAGTCTTCTTCACAGACATAGTCTTGTAAGTAGGAAGGAGGTTTTCGTTGTCGAAGAGGATAATGCCTTAATTGATTGTTGTCATGATTTGGGGTCGATATAGAGGTTGGTTCAGCTGTAGACAGAGTTTCTTCACAGTCAAGGGATACAAGGAAGTTTTCAATTTCCCTGTCCTGGTGAGATATTTCTAAATTATGGCTCTGACTATTTACTTTTTTCATATTTTCGTTGGACAGTATAGTGCTTTGTACTTCAGAACCTTCTTCTTCTTGATGTTCAAGACGCTCAAATAATCTGTCGTAGTCGTCTTCTTCATCGTCTTCCCAAGGATTCTGATCTTCATTGAAATGTTGGTTTTCATTGGGGTTCCGGTCTTCATCGAAAGATTCGTCTTCTTCATTAGGATTCAGGTCTTCATTGCAATGTTCGTTTTCATCATTAGGGTTCTGGTCTTCATCGAAAGATTCGTCCGACTCAGTATCTGAACAGTAGTTTTCAAAACTTAACGGTTCTTTTTCTGAAAGCGGACGCAGATCATCAATATGCACTTTAATCTCTGCATCGCCTCTTTTTATTATGTACACACTGTCAGTTAGTTTTGTAACTATTTCATAAGGGCCATCCTATGACAAGCCAAATACTTCATTTCTGAAACATCTCTGAATTACCCTGTCACCCGCTTTAAAACTTTGGGGTTCTTTCATGGCTTCGGTATATTTTTTCTGATATTCTTTCTGCTTTCTTCTAATTTTTTCTAGCCGTTGTTCTCTGATGTGACCATGGTTGAGTATGGGAACTTTGAAATTTGGATGATTACGGTCTCCTGGAGTCGGAAGAGAGTAGCCAAGAAGACTCTCTGCTGGAGATTGCCCGGTTGCAGCATTTGTTCTGTTCCTTAAACAAAAAAGAACGCGGGGCACATATTTGTCCCAGTGCTCGATATTTTTGTTAGCTAAAAATGCTTTTAAAGTTTTTTTCAATTCTTGATTTCTACGTTCGACTGGGTTTGCTCTTTGATGATATATTGCAGACGTAAAATGATTTATTTTGTGAAGATTGCAATATTTTTGAAAAACACTTGAACAAAATTGTGGCCCGTTGTCTGAAATTATTTCTACGGGGTACCCTAACCTAGGACAAACCTCTGCGTCCAGAAATTTGGTAATTTCGTTTGCTGTAGCCGAATGAACCACTTTTGCCTCAAGCCATCGAGTAAAAATATCTTCCACGACAATTATAAAACGATTTCCAGGTACTTATATCTTGCTGTATTCTTTGTGAATTTATTTGAGCTTTAGAAAATTCTTGGTAAAGAGAATCGTCAATAATTGGAGAAATCAGTTTTACTTCAAGAACGTCTGAGTCTGTACTATTGTTAATATTTGATTGAGTTATGTTGACATATGAGGTTTCATTATCTGAAGGAAATAATCTAGTCAAATCTGTCACCTCTTCAGAAATCGTCTCATTCCTCGAATTTCTGGAAAGAAAGTCAGGTAATTCGTTTAATTTTCCTGGACAATGTTCGATATCAAATGAAAATTCGGCCAAAAGCAGCGACCAGCGTGTAAGTTTTGCTCTTGCATCAGAATTTTTATTCAACCATAAAAGAGCACGATTATCTGTGATTAATTTAAATTTTCTATCTTCGAGATATATTCGGTATTTTTTTATAGCCCATACTACACAAAGGCATTCTTTTTCATTTATATGATATTTTCGCTCTGTATAATTGAGTCTGGCGCTAGCGTACGAGATGATATGTTTCTCACCGTTAAGGCCTTCCTGAAATAACACTGCACCCATGCCGACCTCACTAGCATCAGTTTGTAAACAAAATGGTAATTCAAAATTTGGCCTATGCAACTGCAAAGGTTGAGAAATTGCGTCTTTGACTTTTTCGAATGCCAATTGCTCTATTTGACCCCATTTCCATTTAGACTTTGTTGAAAGTAAGTCCGTCAAAGGGACAGTGATTTCTGCCAAATGAGAAACATATTCCCTCAACCAGTTTACCGTTCCTAAGAAAGACTGCAACTCCTTCTTATTACGCGGCGGAGCAAAGTTATGAATTTCTTGCAAATGAAAGGTTTGTGGTGTATTTATTTGACCATTAATAGTATGTCCCAAGAAGTCCAAATGGTTTGTGGCAATTTTGCACTTTGACACTGAACATTGTAAGTGATGTACACTTAAATCTTTCTAGAATCATTCTCAAGTGCTTTTTATGTTCTGAATGATTTTTTGAAAATATAATGATATCGTCCAAATATACCACCGCAAATTTGTGCAAAAATCCAGTTAAAACTTCCTGAGACATAAGCTTTTGGAAACTACTGGGAGCATTCTTCAGCCCAAACGGCATTACCGTGAATTGATAATGCTGTCCATCTGAAGTTGAAAATGCAGTCAATGGTTTTGTTTCATTTGAAAGGCCAACCGGCCAATAGCCACTCCGCAAGTCTAAAGATGTAAAAACTGTTGCAGTACCAATCTCTTTTAATGTTTCATGAATTTTAGGAAGTCTGACATATTCGTCTTCCGTGATATCATTTAATCGTCTATAATCCACACAGAATCTGGGTTTTTTTCCGGCTTTTTCTATAATAACAGGTGAACTCGAATACGAAGAGACTGACGGTTCGATGATGCCTGCGGCAAGCATCTCACCGATTTGTGCATTCATTATTCTTTTCTTGTGATTACTCATAGGATATGGTTTAACTTTTACAATTGAATTTGATTTTAAACGAATATTATGCTGAGTAGATCGAGTGATTGGACGTTTTAAAGAGTCATCGAAAAGGTATGAAAATTCTGATATAATATCTTGATATTCATTTTGTAAGTCTGTATCCAAATGATTTAATGGCAATTCTAAAACTTGAGAAGACTTATTTTCAATTTTGGGACTAAAATACGCTGTACGCCTTAATTTATTTCCAAAATGAATACAATGCCTGTTCATGTCCAGGACAACTTGCTGCTCGGAAAACCATGAATAACCCAAAATACAATCATCTGGTAAATTAGGAACGACCAAGAATTCTGACTCCATTTTGACCTCAAGAATAGAGTATTTAATCTTCACAAACCCATGAGTATCAATGACAATAGAACCACAACCAAAATTAATATTTTTTTTTATGACAGGAGGCAGGGTTTTGAAAAATGTTGTAGACACTAAATTTATTGAAGCTCCTGTGTCAATAAGGGCTTTGATTTCAAAATTATTTAAAGTAATTTGAATTTTTGGAGAATTTGAATTTGAAGGAATGTTTATAGATTGCAAATCTATTATCGATGCTGGGAAGGTGCAGGTGGTCGACCCTCCCTGTTGTAGTTTTCCGAATTTGGATCTTGTGGCCTTCTACCGTTCGTTCTAGAATAATAAATTCTTTGTGTAGGCTCTGTATACTGAATATGGTTGTCAGTATTCTGATGTACAGTTGATTGATTTCTTGGATTTTTGAGACATTGGCTGTGAAAATGCCATCCATTACAATATCTGCAGGCACTCGGCGGATTTGATAATGCTATATTGGAATTCTGCTGTGCTAGTTGAGTGGTGAATGAATGTCTTTGATTCGTTTCATTATAAGCTGATTGATCTTGTAGTCGATTCGGACTAATTAGCCGAAAGGTCAAATCTTTTTCGATAGTGGTAACTATTTGAAACAGTTGCTGAATGTTTTCGAACTTAAGTCCTCTAATTCTTGATCGGATTTCAGGTACAAATTGTTCAATTATTATACTGATTAGCAATGCTTCTGGTGCTTGTGGTAATAAGCGATAGAACAGACCTTGTTTCCTTGATATAAAAACACTGCATAATTCTGTCGAACTTTGATTTTTACCATATAACTGGGTTGTTAGTTGAGCTATAGTTGCTGTGCTATTGAATCTTTCATTGAAAATAAATTCAAACATGTTCCAAGATACTGGTATATTACGATACGCCTGGAACCATTTTGCTGCTTCATTCTTCAGAGATTGTGTGGCGACGTCCACTCTGTCTTCATTAGATATATTATTTTGGAGAAAGTATTCTTCAAGTTTTGATATAAATAGAGAAGGTTCTTCTGTTTCTAGTCCACTAAAAATTGGACGCGGTTTTAACTTGTTGTTTAAACTATTTGCTATTGTCTGTACTGCTTGAAGAAATGCAGACGCCTGCCATTCTGATGATGAATTTGGTGGCGACGAATTGCGCTGGATATAATTAGCTTCCATATTGACTTCAGTCTGAACTGGATTTATTTTTTCTTCCTTGATTAGGTGGTTTGTAGAGTTTTCATAAAAATATTCTTGGCGAAATGGATTTGATGGAGACTGCTTATTACACGAATATTGATCTGAATTTATTCTTAAATTGCTTGGGTTGCTTAAGCTTCTTCTATCTGTTTGTGTTGAAATTTTTTCTGGCTGCCTTTTAAAATTAACTTGAAGGCTGTCACGTGGCGAGGGTCGGTCTGCACTCCCATAAGCTTTTGACGAAGAATATACAGGAGTTTGAAGATTAGAATAGAATATCAAGTCATCCAATGTTTCATAGGAATCAAAAAATTCATCCCTATCACTCTCGTTGTCAGACATTTTTTCGATAATAATTTACAGTATTAATATTTTTA
>MU189520.1:0-34819 GCA_016904865.1 Pissodes strobi | reverse complement strand
AAATTGAAATATACTGTTCAAATTGTATCAAGAAGGTTCAATAATTTAAGAAGTTTTTCTTCTGTTGATGTCATTACTTGACCATTTCTTTATACGTTATGTAAGAGATTATTTTGTATATATTATTTAATATTAAATCAGATTTAGATGGAATTAAAAATATTTTACCCCTGCGACTTTTACATTAACATAAAATGAGTTGCATTTTATGGTACTCATTTGATCAGTCGAATACCAATAAATACGTAAATTAAAAAAAAATAATTTAAAGAAATCTTTGGATGAAATATAATTACTGAAAAAATACTTAAAATTTTCAACCTTAAATTAACTCAAAAACTATCAATCGTTTTAATTATGGTTTATACCTCTCTTTTAAAACTTATTTTTGTTTAAAGTTTTCATGTGATGCCAGTTTTCTATAATTTTTTTCTTATTCTTTGATTTTTGTGATATATTTTTTAAATGAACATATAATATTACGGGAATTATTCTGTTAAATTGGAACCGGCCATTTTGCATGTGGAATTGATTTTCGCTTAAGCTTTTGCCTGTCGGGCATAGGGAATCATCGGTATTTAACGCTTGTGACTTCGTGAAGGAGGAGAAAGCTCGGGGGAAAGGGACTTCTTCCTACAAAAGAACGACGTTTATTGAATTTCTGTTTTTTGAGCAATTCAACTAATATCCCCAACTATCTTTGCCCATAAGCTGTACTTAGGTTCTGGTTAGGAAATTATTTTTGAGAAATTAATAACTTAAGCGCTTGATAAATGTATATAAATTCCTTCAGTATAACTATCTTTCGTTTGGGTTAGGTTAAACTGACATTCCTCGCCAAATTAAGATATAACAGTTGATATTCCTGGTAAATTCTTTAACGGCCCTGGACTGGCTTTTTCATGTTTTGATGCCCCTAGCGCCACAGTCGTCCACATAACCAGGACCCATATGCTGTTGAAATTTTCAGCCTTTTATTTTGCACTCTATTATAGTTGCATTACTTGGAAATAAATATTAATAATATGTTCCGAACCCATACACAATGAATATCTTATTAAGTTTGATTTTTGGTGAATTAAATTATAATTAACCAAAGCGGCTTAAAGTATAAAGTAATTCATAACAGTAACACATCTCACTTTAAAAAGCGATAAAGTGGACATTTTTGAAATTAATTTATTAGTTAATCAGAGAGATAATATTCTTCAGAATGTATACCTTATAATCCCTGAAAGTGTATTTGCTCTTAAAAACGCCCTCAAATAAGCATTATAATAATGCAAGGACTTACAAAAATAATTAATTTCGCTTTTGTAATTTTTTCAAACTTGTAACTAACATATTAATGATTATTTGAAAACGTGGATTATTGCATTTTAATCCTAATAAGGTTAAGTGTTTTTAAAGTTGTTCAACAGAAGTTATAAATTTTTCTCATTTTTTTTCAAAAATCAGTCCAATTTAGTTATCAAAAGCGTACTCATACTTTAGGCAAATCTTATGACCTTGTTAGAACGCAATTCATAAGTGGTGCAAAAAAATACTGAAATATTGGAAGACGCGGTCATTTCGTTTAAAGAGTTCCTTATAAATGAAAGAAACATACCCAAGTTGCTACCGACAAGTAAGCATATCTATATTTTGACAGGAAACTGTGTGGATTACATCTAAATAATGGTTGAGCATGTCACTTTCGTCGAACTTATCAAAATGTAATTTACTTTCGAGAATGTGGCATGATGTGAATATGATCCTACTATTGTAATTTATAAAAATATGCAAATTAGAAAGATTTATATGCCTTGGTGTATTGTATATTAACAATTTCAACAAAGCTTATAGGGTGGTCCTGTTAAGGGAAAGAATCATAAATACATTTTTATGGTGGATAAGAACACTTTAATGCAAGTAAGTCGTTCCATATAAAGACATCCTAGTCCTTGAACACACTTGCGGGATACGATTCGAGTGGAGTTTTATTAGAGTCCAGACATCCCGTTGTTTCCATAAATCCGATCCCTGGAGTAAAACACGAATGTTGTAGACGATCGGAGCGGTTCCGGCGCGCAATATTTCCAAGACTTTATAAAATACTTGACATAGATTTACACCTTTCAATTATTTACTGTCTGTTGTTAAAATTGAAATGTACTGTGCAAATTGTATCAAGAAGCTTCTATATTTCTAGAAATTTTTCTTGTGTATAACTCATATTAAAAGTTTTCACTACTGGGCTTTCCATGATATATGTCATTAATTTACCATTTAAATCATATCTAGATGGAATAAAAAAATTTTACACTTGCAACTTTTAGAAGAACATAAAATGTGTTGCATTATATTATACATTTGAGTACCATTAAATAAATACAGTCCTTTCCTTTAGTCCATCTCCCCATTTTTTTGAATGAATCAAATTAGGAAATTGAAACTTGAAATCGACTCGGTATTAAATAAACCCTATTTTATAGTGTCAAACTGACAAAGAACCCAATCTAACCCAATCAAGATGGTTGCTGGGTGCCATTTTGAAATAAAACTTTTAATGGGACCTAAGAAAACGTAAAAATTTAATGAAAAAAATAGGACATTTAGTGAAAGCTTTGGTGATTTAAATGGGTCACACACTTTGCATCTCTGTTTTTTTTAGTAAAGATGCCTCTCTCCTTATCTCAAAAATAAGCAGTCTCTATGGATTTATGAACATTAGATAGAAAGGGCTCATAAGTATATAATTTTGCCAAAAAGAAATTCATAACTTAATAATTTAAGCGTTAATACCCCAATGAATTTTTTGGTCGACTAAAGCGATGATATATCAAGTTTAAAATATATGGCGGAAAACCCCTTTTTCACAAATTTTTGCGGATATACCAGTTATTAAAAAATTACATGGTAATGAATATCTAGAAGCATCCAATAAAATAATAGACGTTGAAATTGATCAACACCTTTTCTTTATCAAGTTGAATGCTTGAAAGTGCAAGTACAAATTAAAAGATATCACTCCCTTTACGGCACATCATTTTTCTCCAGTAATTTCCGGAAACAAATTCACTAAAATTTATTTGGGTCCGATGTAAACCACAATAAGCTCGCCCTCTTTTTATCTGAAGCGTTCCGTAATCCTCTGTCCTACCTTAAACCACCACAAAGCTCGAAAATCCCAGAAAAATCAAAATTGGTTTTCATAGCCTGTCTTGTTAATCCCCTTTGCTCTGCTTTGATTATTAAATTAGGCGTTATTTGTACCGAAAAGGGCGCTCGATTAAATCTAGTTCCCTAATATACCTTATTTCCGTCTAAATTTAGACACACCCAGATTTAAAATGAAGCTGTTTACACACAAGTCTGTTTAAAGCGAAAGTTTGACCATTGAGACAAACAGGTTAATCGAACTTAAAATATTCGTTTATTTATTCTATCAGACTTATTAGATCAGATATTGGCTTTTTAGATAAATAGATGGCAGAAATTATATGCAGCTTCCTGCAGTTTTTGATGACATTATCTCGAGTTCTGGAATTGTTTGGGTCGAAATTCAGACTACGGATTTAGGCCCATTTAAATGTGTGGTATATGTCGGTTACCTAGAATATCTAGTATAACAAGCCGTGGGTTTATTTAGATTATAAGTCAAGGCAGTCGATAGATATGGAAGGTAAGCTTAGTATGTAAATATCCGTCAAAATATTGTCCACTTTTAAACATGAAACAAGGCGATTCATCACACATTTCTTCAATATCTTGGAGAAAGTGTCAATCAGACTGATTGGCCTATATTTCTGGATAGGCAGCACTACAGAAGTTTTAAACTGTTGAACCCGTTAAAAAAGCCAGATTAATAATGTGTGTGCAAGAAAAGCATAAAATCTTTTTTACAGTCAATACCTGGCCTACAACTATATTCTGGAAATTACAGAATTTAGCCATGTCCTTACCACTGTCAAATTTTTGTCCATTTTCATCGAATATATTAATTGCTTTTTCAATTTTCTTAATGTTTTCGTTGGCGGTTTCAGTGATAATTTAATAAATATTTTAAAAGTTTCCCTTATGTGCAACTATTTGATAGCTATTTAAAATAGAGATGAACATAGTTATCTAACGTGAGCACCGGCGATCGATTTTTTAAAAAATGGCCCCGACCAAGAACGTTTGTTATTTCATTTTATTTCGTAGAATAATGGCTTTATTGATGATTATGAATTTCCAGAATGCAGGTTTTTACCCTCTCAAACAGCTATTTATTGAAGTGAAAACTTCTTTTTTGTTTTCTGGCTTCGTAGTCTGTTATTTTTTCTAGATGGTGGTCGTCTAATGTCACGATTTCTTGTGGGTCCTCGTTGAGCGCCATACTCCATGATATTTCTTCTTTCTGTTTTTCCTCCAATATCGCTATAGTTGTGCCTTTGTAAATTTTTGCTGGAAATTTAGCTTTTGCGTGTATGGGTATAAATAATTTGTCTCCATTCGTGTAAATGTTTGATTCTATTGCTAGTTGTTTTGTAGCCAATCAATCAATGTTACATTTGCAGTAAAAAATATTGTAATGACCGTCCTTCTCCGTGTACTCCGGGATTTCTATCTCTATTGTTTTCGTTTCTCCTTTCTTAAATGTGTAATTATTGCTAGCTCTAATTTTATAAGTGCTAGGAGTTTTCTCAATCATAAGATTCGTAAATGGCCCTGAATCTCTTGGTTTTTCTGACCTACATATTATTATATCTATTTTGGCTTTGTTAAATATACAGTATAACATTTTTTTAAATTTGATCCAGTTTTGCAAGTCTATGCCCCAACCTTTTCTTGGTATAGCTATCGATTTGTATGCTTTTTGTTTTGCAATATCTTTAAGTTTTGTTAGGCATTCGAATATTGTCTGAAACTTTGGCTTATCTTTCAGGTCTTTTCTGATATGTAAATAATAGGCGATTTTATGTTTGTTTTTTAGGTAAGATACCGTCCCTTTTGTTTTCTTTATATTCCGCCTTGCGTTTGGAAATTCTTGCTTTAGGAATGTTCTATGGTTGTACCTTGTGTTGTATTTTTCGGTTACCCCCCAAGCTGTTGGAGTGTCACTGGCAAGTCCTCGTATATCCTGTCCTGTTTCTATTATGCGCTTCTTTAGCTTAGCGAGCTTTATATTGTGATGATTGTTTTTTCTTCTTGTACTGTTGTTAGTCCTGCTGCTGCCTTATTTATTGACTCGTATTTTAACGGAATTTTGTATATGTTTTGTAATACCAATTCTTTATTTTGGAGGTCTATGATGGCCTGTAGTCCAATCTTTTTGGATGACGTTGTTTTGTGACCCTGTGTCTATCACTGCTGATATTTGCTTATTATTTAATGTACATGTGATGCATAGTATGCCCTTTTTATCTTTGTACCCCTTTGCTAGGATCGCTGGGGTTCCTAATTCTGCCATCCGCTGCCGTTTGGGTACCTCCTTTGACAAGACGCTGCAAAGTATCCCAATTTGCCGCAAACGTAGCATGTTTGAGGGTTGGGTCTATTTCTGTATTGTGGCTGATTATTACTTTTTCCACTATAGTGGTTTTGATTTAAGATATTAGGTTTATATCCCTAGGGACCTCTTGGGCCATTAGGCTGATTGTGTGGTCTTTCTTGCTGATATCTTGCGTGTTGCTGGGGCTGTCTGTATCTGTCGCGTTGGTTGTTGGGCTGCCTGTTTACATGGAAGCCGTTCTGCGGTCTGAAATGATTCTGAGGGCGATTGTAACTGTTCTGGGGTCTGTAGCTGCTTCGCTGTTGATAGCCATTGTTGATTCTGGGAGGACTTCGGCTGGCTCTCTGCCTTGGGGCCTTGTCTATTGTTGCTGCCAGGGCTTTTAGCGCATCCAAGTCCCGCGGTTGGGAGTTTGGCGGACTCGTTAGTCAATAGAAGTGATAATTGTTTTCTTCCGTTAGGCCTTCGCTGAAATTTTTTATGAATTCCTCCAAGTCCATATTAGTTTGGTACTCGTGATATAGTACTCTAAGTTCATAAAGATAATTTACTACTAGCTCGTTGTGATGTTGTTTTCTGTCTTCTACTTTCTTTTTTAAGGATGCATGAAAATTAATACCCTCGAATTCCCGTATAAAATCGGCATGTAGGTCGTCCCACCCATTGTTTTGGTTTGCAGTTGTATATTCCTCGAACCAGAGGTTGCCCGCTCCATTCCAAAATAGGCAATCTTTAACGCGTCATCCCATCCATTTGCAATTGCCGTCCTCTCATATGATTTAATGAAATCGTTGGCTTTGCATCTGCAAGGGTGGAATGTCGGTGGGCTTATAAATTGTGGTATTGCTGCTTTCTTCGCAGTTGCCAGTGCGTTAGTTATTGTTACGTTTGCCATATTTGTATTGATTTTTGATTGGAGTTTAGTATTGTCCTGGGGATCTAAGCTACTGCTTAATATTCCTGTCGTCACCGTCTTTGTACTTTCCTCGTTCTTTTGGCCGTTCTGTAGAATTTCCTCTGCTGGCTTTGCGAGTGAGATAAATTTTATGTTTTCTACGTTTGGAGATGGTGGTGGAGATCGGTTTAGCTTTTTTGACGCTGCGAAGATAGCGTTTGGTTTGGCTGTGCTGCTATGAGGTAATAGGAGATCGTCGACTGGCGTGTTGGAGTGACTCTTAGAGCGTAGATAGTGTTTTTTTATCTGAGATTCGGCTATAATGTGTTTGCAAGAAGGTAATTGAAACTGCTTTCGCCAAAATGTCCAGAAGACGGGTTGGTGCCGCTTTCGAATGACTCACGCAAACAATTTGGACTAGATGACTCTCGAATAGACTGGTACTCACAATTACTTTGTTGATTAAAACAGAGACATGATTTAAAAAAAATTCTCAGATCTATGACGACTATTCCTTAAGAAGACAAAAAAAATGGCCCCATGGGCCCCTACGGCGGTTTGCGGACAAGGATTACCTCGAGACTGACGAGTATCATTTTTCAAGTGGAACAGAGTCCTGGCTGGATAAATCCTGCTGAGTCCATGGTCCTTGGTCCTACGTACGGGGATCAAACGGCTGCCTCCACCACGTGTCGTTGGGTCGTTCTAGCGCAAGAATCGAAAAGCTGAGACGACAGTTCGACAGGGAACTTTTAGGAGAACAATTTTCTAAATTGCTTCGAAATTGTCGGAAAATGGACTTCTAGGTCTTCTAGGTTTTTTTCTCGAAAATATATTTTTTCAGAAAAGCCGATTTTGACGATCTCCGCAAAAATTGTATTAGAAGATTTTTTGGAAATGATAATGCCTTTTATACAGGACGAGCTACTTGGAATTAAGCTTTTCGGCATTTCTGGTTTTGGCAGACTTAATAGTATTAGTGGAAAGTCGAATAATCTGGAGTAACAAACATTAAAAAGATATAACGAAAAAATCGCATCGATCCTATTTAAAATGCCAAATTGGTGATTTTTTTTGATATTCAATGTGAAAAATCCAATTTAAGCATACTAGCCCAGTCATTGGGGATCAAAAAAGGGCTTAACTAGACATAACTCGGGAAGTTAAAAATTCGCAGGATTGTAGGTTTGGGTGTGTAGAGCTAAAATTCACAAAATGCATAATTCGAGAGTTACCGCCGGCGCCGCCATCTTGCCAAGTTGGACGCCAAAAACGTTTTTTATTGCAAATCTCTCCAAACCTATGCGTTTTTCGAAAAAATATGTAGAAAGAAAAATTAAAGAAGAAAAAATTGTCCTTAACACATTTTCCCTCAAGTTAATGGTTTAGGCTCAAGCTGATTAAATCACAACATATTCCATAAACTTCCCTAAACTGCTAAACTGAAAAGCGCAGAGCGACAGCGAAGATCAGAAAAAAATTAATGTTTTGTATGACCCCGCACAGTTGCACAGACAAATTTCTTATCAAACGATGCAAATAAAGGTCGCTTTATATCCCTCTTTAAACGGAAATTTGAGGAAGCGCGGTTCAATGTGATCCAAACTAAAGAAGATGCAGACATGATCAGAAAAAAAAAATACAGCAGATGTATTTGTATGATCCCCACAGTTGCGCAGACAAATTTCTTATCAAACGATGCAAATAAAGATCGCTTTGTATCCATCTTGAAACGAAAATTTGAAGAAGCGCAGTTCAATGCGATCCAGGCTATAGAACATGCAGATACATTAATAATAAATACAGCTATCGCAGCCATAGGCGTAGCCGCGGTGGGGCAGGATGGGACACTTACCCTCCCCCCTGTCTCAAAGAAAAAATAAAGAAAATAAAAATATACAAACATTTTAAAAAATTAATTGAACTGCCGCGGGACGGCGACTTTCAAGTCGATACGACATGACTCGGAGCAGGATTCCATGCTTTTCATTCGTGCTGGCTGGACTCTTATTGGCGCTGGCGTAGCTGGCTGGGATTTCGTTTTTCGGGGAATTACAGAGGAGCGATTTTTAGCAAGGTCAGTTGTATGAAAAAGTCTGTTGTCGGGTCCGTCTTCGCCCTTTGTCCGTTACCGTCACAAATTTTTGTGGTGGCCCTATAAATTGGTTACAAGAGGCCCCACGAACGTTTTGGCTTTTTACGATTTTAGCGACTTTTAGTGAAAAATGGGCGTGGCACCATAAAAATTTTCCGCCAGGCTTCCGTCGTGTCGGCGCCTGCGAAGGGCCTTCCAAGAGGATGATACACTTTTCGAACTTTTAACCTGGTAACTCCATCATCTTGCCCCTCTCTGGAGCAAATTCTGGCTACGCCCATGCTTGCAGCTATTGGTATCTTGATAATATATACCTCATAAAGCCTGGGAAAGGAAAAACAGTCCAAAATATTTATTCGTCGCAAAGTTTAAAAGGAGTCGAAGCGGCAAAGGATAACATCCCATTCCTCCACGCAATAAGTGGGTGTGATACGACGTCAGCCTTATTTAACCAAGGAAAGATGAGATTTTTATAAACTCTTGAAAAACATAGAGTTACAGGTTCCTATTCCAGGATGATTAAAGCCCACATAGAATTACAAACGCATAAAGAAAGAAATAAAATGATTAAAAAGAAAAACCTACCAAATGGACGAACCCAGAAAATATAGAAGAATTCCAGGGCTATATCAACAGCACTCTCGAAAGAAACCAGTCAGGAAATGAAAACGTGGACACCGTGGAACCATAATTCAGACAGTCAGTCAAGCTCAAATTAAATTACGAACAACAAGAAATAAGGTAAATGAATTTAGCCAGAACACCAAAAAGTTAATAGAAAGAAGAAGGACTACGAGGAGGAACACGAATACGGATAGGCAAGAGCTCAGAACCTTACGCAAAGAAATAACGAAGGCTACGAGGAAAAACATAAGGAAAAAAAATACACAACTTATTAGAGAAACAATAGAACATAACAAAAGTCTGAAAGCTCTTAGGAGAAATCTCTCTAAAGGGAAACCCGAAATTAACAAAATAAAGAATAGCCAAGGACAAGTAAGCTCAAATAAAGAAGAAATACTTCAAATAGTTGATGAATTTTATAAACAACCCTATGAAAGCCAACATAAGTGTGAACCAGATCAACTTCCAATAACAGAGACCGAGGGCATTATAAATCAAGGATCTGAGGACTTACCTGCATAACCGAGGAAGAAATTCCAGGAGAAGACGGTGTAGTTATAGAAGCCATTAAAGCTGGGGGACCAACTCTCCTGAATAAAATAAAAACACTATGCAATACAAACAAATCCAAACTCGCGAACTATAGACCCATAAGTCTGATGAATCACTGATACAAACTATTTACCAGGATTATAGTCGGCAGAATTGAAAACAAATTAGACTTTTACCAGACAAAAGAACAGGCGGGCTTCCGTTCTGGTTTTGGAACCAATGACCATCTACAAAGTCTAAAAGTCCTCATAGAAAAAGCAGTCGAATATAACAGACCACTGGCATTGATATTTGTCGACTTCGAAAAAGCTTTTGACACTGTAGAACTGGAGTCAACACTTGAAGCTCTAAAACAATGTCGGATAGACTACAGATACACCAAACTAATATACAACATCTACAAGACAGCAACTACAACAGTACAACTTCACACAAACTTCACATAAAAATAAATATAAAACGCGGAGTAAGACAAGGCGACACCATGTCGCCGAAACTTTTCAATGCTGTATTGAAATATGCTTTTAAATCTCTGGAATGGGAGTACAAGGGAATTAACGTCGATGGAGAATATCTCAGTAATCTTAGATTCGCTGACGACATCGTTATTATCTCGGACGATTTAGGAAAAATAGGAAATATGTTAAGAGAACTACACGCAGCTGCAAAGGGAGTGGGTCTTAGTATAAACGTTAATAAAACAAAATTAATGACAAATTTAGTGCTCTGTAAAAACATAGAAATAAACGGAACAAACATAGAAACAGCAGAAAAGTATGTGTATGTAGGCCATGAAATCAGTATCGGCAGGGATAACCAGACGAACGAGCTTCAAAGGAGAATCTCTCTGGGATGGGCTGCCTTTGGAAAGCTACGAAACGTCCTTAAAAGTGATATTCCTATCAGTCTAAAACCTAAAACTTTTAAGACATGCATATTACCGGTAATCACGTATGGAGCAGAAACTCTCACACGGACAAAGGCAACCATAACAAAATTACAGGTAGCACAAAGAAAAATGGAGCGAGCAATGATAGGTGTGAGCCTGAGGGTCATAATACGAAATGAGGATTTGAGACGCAGAACGGGAGTCCAAGACATAATAGAAATAATTACAAGGCTGAAATGGCGATGGGCTGGACATGTTGCTAGAACAAAGGACGGGAGATGGTCGAATAAATTAATAGAATGGAGACCTCGAGCTGACAAAAGAAGTGTAGGGAGACCACCAACCCGATATAAAGCGAATAACCACAAACTCGATTGGAACCGCGCAAAATAGAGAATAATGGAGAACACTTGAGGAGGCTTATGTCCAGCAGTGGACGTCGAGAGGCTGATGATGATGATGATGATGATGATGATTCAAGTATTTAAATATGAACATGCCACCGCTGACGTAGTTGCTAATGCAGGTGAGAAATTTCTTCTTGCTCTCTGTGGATCCAAAGACAAAGAGAATATTGATCTTGATAAATACCGATACCAGTATTTTATGAAGTCAGTAAGAAAAAGTAAATTTAATTTGGCATCCTTTTCACCGACAACCGCAGCCGCACGATAGCATTCGTTACGAACCTACCATCAAGTACAATGGTATGGTTGTCTAAAATAAGCTGAAGAATGGGTTTGGAAGAAAACTCGAACTGGTATCACTACAGTATCCACTTTAAAGAATCCTGCTCCCAAAACACTACTTGTATTTTTGTCATGTAAGTGCAAGATCAATTGTGGTAAAGCCTGCGGGCGCAGAAAAGCAGGATTAAAGTGCTCAATGATTTGCAGGGTCTGCAACGGAAAGTCCACCGAAAGTGTCACTCAAGTAACATTGGACGAATCTGATGAAGATGACTTGAACTTGCAGCTCGATATTCCTATGTCGACTGAAGGAGAATCCGACGAATGAAAAGAAACCGACGTTGACCCCGAAATAGAGACAAGCATATTCGCCGTTGAAACCATTGATATGAACGAACCAAGTTCGTCCGGCCTCTGCAGATAGAAAAGGTAATTTTACTTAACAAGTGCTATTGGCCTACAAAGAAAACCAAGTTAATAAACCTTCCTTCCTCTTTACCTCAAGGGTGATAAGGAAACAAGTACTGCATTTTTATTAACTAAAATTAATAACGTGAGTAAATTAATGAATTAATTGATTAATCAATTGGATTGAATTTTAGATATAGACCCCGAAACCTACAAACCTGCAAAGTTTCAATACTTCCCTAGTTATTTCCAAGCAAAAATCCCCAGTGACTGGCCTATACGTGCCAGCCAACGCATAGTTTTTTTCAGGAAATCAATCTCAGAGTCGTAAACCTCGTGACCTTCGGTGTAAAAAAATGTAGGTATAGTAATTTTCCGTGCAAGATCATGAAAGACGAGAAAATCGAAAAATGCAGAAAATCGCCAAAAATGTCCACAATTTTCAATATTTCGGCTGTTTTACGAGTTTTTAATTTTGATAGTTTCAACATTTTGACAAAATGTTAAAGTTAAAATATCTAGATTTATATATTTATTTGCCTGAAATCTCATTGAAAATAATTTGAATCCGAAAAAGTGTATGAGGATCGGAGAATATGTAAATTTGTTGACGATTAGAGGCAGTTTCTAGTGGATTTTATGGTAGATTTCGAGGTTAATTTTTATTTTCAGCATATTGATGCGTATAGTTTCTGTGGTAAATAAGTAGATTTGCGTGCATGAAATTTCATTTAAAACAATTTGACAATTGAAAAATGGGTCAGAATCGTAGAATTTTGACATTTTTTAAGCCAAGTTGTGGCAGTTATTTCAAAATATAAAACATAAGAAAGTACATCTATTGTATAGTGGTAATCTCTCCTTTTTGAAATTTTCACTTCTCTCATGTGGTCTTAAGCACACCAGTTTATGTATGATTGCATCAGTTGTGTTTCGCTTGTATCCCATGTGTCTGTTCTGCTGGTTAGAAGGCTACTTTTCCTGTTCAACTTCTGACACATTTTTTTCTAAAGAAGGATATAGCTTGGCTTAAAGAAGGAGTTGGTTGTAGTTTATTTTCTAGTTTTCCATTTCGCCGTGAAGTTGTTGCTCAGACGTGGTAAAATAATCAACAATCATGTCATCGAAGTTGGTATTAACTTTTGACCATATGACACCTATGTAAGTTGACATACACTATATTGGTTGATTTATGTAGTAGCGAGAATATCTATATTCCCGTCAAGGCGTTGTTCTTGCCTTTCTTCTTTAACTTGATCCCCTTTTTCTTCAAATATCAACTTTCTTCTTCGCTTTATATTCATCATATTTTTAATTAGCCTCATTTAAAACAAAGCTATTATAGTTTAGAAAAATTAAAGAGAAAAGTAATATTTCCATTTCATATTCAGCTATTTTTTTTAGGAATGATAATGCCCTTTGTAGAGAGGGAGCTAGTTGAAATTAAGCTTTTCAACACTTCTAGTTTTGGCACAACTTAATATTTTATTAGTGGAAAGTCGAATAATCTGAAAGAACCAACCTTTCGTATGTTAAAGGCATATAAACAGAACATAACAAAACTTACATCGATCAAATTTAAAATGCCCTCTTTTTCACAAATATTAATTTTATTCTTCGCTTTGTATCCATCATATTTTCAATTAGCCCCATTTGAACCAAAATTAATATAGTTTAGATAGTAGGAAAAATAAAAAAAATCCATTTAATATTCAATTATTTTTCTGTCAAGAAAAGACCCACGTTGGGCGCCATTCGTTATAAAACAAATGGAACATTTTAATTAATTTCTCTATTATTCATACCTTAGATTATATTAACCTTTCGTATCCACTTCATAGATTCTATCCTTGTTTAATGTGCAAAGGAAAAGCAGTGGATATCCTTTATGCATTAATACACATTATAAGAAGTTAAAGATTTTAATTGTGTTGATTTTTCTTTGCAAGAATATCTTGTATGGCCCTACGCTTATATGCTATACGCTTTACCCATTAATTTCACGAATAATCATTTTAATAATAATAATCATACCTTATCGCCTGTTGCCAATAATAATAAGATTGTTATGTTTTAAGAGAGCAATGATCCCCCAAAGTTTTAACGTGAAGAAATCCATCAATAGCAACAATTTTTTTTTCTGGCACTACTTGTCCTACGCACATTCCTGCCAGTTTGGCTAAAACGTTCAACCACTCTTTTGATGGAAGAACGATGAACATGCTGAATTGTTGTAACATATTCATAATTACGTCCATCTTGCAACAGCGCAATTTTGTGCACCTAAAACCATGGTTTTGGGTAAAAGAAAGCATTGAGGCAACAACGAGCAAAGCCACCGAATCAATGCACCTAAGCAACAAAATGTAGGAATGATTCATAACAAAAATGGGTATATTGAAAGAATTTGGTTACGAAATTACATTAACATTTAACAAAAGACTGGCATGCAAATTGGAATTAGTAATTTTTACAGTTTGCTAAAAAAATTATGAAAATCGGATTAAAAATAAAAAATTATGAGACTTTAAATTTTACCAAATATTAACCTGTTGCTTTTTTATTGCACTTGATTGTACTTATTTTATTTATTATTGAATAAAACCTATATTTGACTATAAAGTTTGAAACGTGTTGACCTTACTGATTGGGAGATCTATTAAGGAAATTTCTGTACACACTTGAACTTACAATTGAAGCCTTAATGTTTCAGTTACAGCAGAAATGAATATAATAATCATCACAACAATGACAAAAAATTGCGGTGTCAAAAGATCCTTCAAATCTAGATTTCCGAAATAAATAATAAATATTTACAGATAGAATCTTTACCATCTTCAATCTTTATTTATTTGCCTTCCTCTTAGCTTAATAGACACTGAAAGTGAATGAAGTTAAGTTAAGAAAATTTACAATAGTTATAGATGCGTAGGTCTACGTGCAAACGTGCAAATTAGGCCTCAACTCAAATGCCAGAGAGGGGGGGAATTGAATTTATTTAAGATACGCCACCAACTTCTAGACCGCACACGTCAGAAAATCCCCAAATTTTGACTTGGAATTCGTTTTGGCTTAGGCTTCGCAAAAAAATTCAAAACAAAAAATCAAGAGCGAATCAATTATTGAGCCCAATTAATTTAAATCAACTATGTTTACTAATTACTTCCCCTTTTTAACAATAATACCAAAATATAGCAAATGAAAATGAAATAGCTAGATAGAAAGATCGGTTTATTACCTGAGTATGTTTGATCTGTTTGATTCGATTTATTGAAATTTTGACTTCAATTAAAATAAAAAGAACTTAGCTATACCTGACAGTACAGACTAAATTTAAAAAAGAGCGAATAATTAAATTACTTATTGTAAATACTTCAAATAATTTACTTTACTTGAAGTAATATCTGAGCTATGACTATTGGAAGGTGTGTAAATTCAAATGATTAAGCCAATCAGTAAAAGAAAATTTGTTATTAAGAGATGAAGCAACAAAAGAAGTAACTATTCAGTTGGACTAAAAGAAAATTTTAGCTAACTGCAGCATGAAACTACGTAATTTGATTTAACAGAGAAACCAACTGATTAAAGCTGAAAAATACACCTATTGCGGTAAGGAAAATAAATTACCGGAAGAGCAAATGAAATTAAGCAATAAATAGTCAGTTACTAAGATAACCAAAACATGATCATGTTCCGTTAATACTTCCCGAGTCCACGCGGACGTAATATCTACTAACAAGTTTCTTTTTCGCCACGCCTCGCCGCGCCGTCGTGGCCAACAAATAACAAAGCTTAAAAGCCGTATAGCATTTTTACAATAGCAAAATGGCAAATTACCAATATTTCAAAAACTACAAGTTTTTCGAATACAAAAGGAAACCAACTCCAATTAAATAAGAAAGGCTTTCAAAAGGAGAAATTGATAGATATATTTAGACCTGCAAACGACATTTTTGACATAAAATTCAAAATATGTCAAAAAAGGGTTAAACCATTGGGTATAGGATATTATCTATAAAAATATATATAGAATTTTCTGAGGAATTGAAAAATGTCTTAATATATGGGGTATTCGATTTAAAATGATGAAGTTGATATTTGTCCACAAAAATACGAACCTTGTATTTATAAAAAGTAAATCCAAACAACTTTTGTATTAAACGTTTTTTGGTACATACATCCCGTAGATTCTGAGATAAGCTGTCATCCCATAATAAACGGGCGATCCTGTATATGGCCACTGAACACAATGAACTACGACTAAAGTAAGGACCTTTCTACCCGTATACGATAAACACAAACGAAGAACCACTTAGGTCAAAGAAGGACCCTTCACGTGAAAAAAATTGGTAAAGCATGAACATATTTAAAAGCTTTTGCTTCAAATGCAAAAAAGGCGTCTGCGAGGATAATTAAAAATATATTAGCAGCTATCCATGCAGAATGGCAGGACATGAAAAAGCCAAAAAACAACCTGACGAAAACAGTGGAAAATTCCAGTTACGGAACTGAGCCCAGGCCCCAAGCCAATAACATTGAAAGTAATAGCGAAAGATAATGCCTGAAACTCAAACTTAATTATTTTCCATTATTCCACTAAAACGTGCTTCCCAATTTGCTCCTGTACTGACGTACCAAGGCTCTGTCCAACAGGCCGAAAGCACATTCGACAGGGTTACTAAAAATTCAGTCCAAGTTTTTCCGACAAACCTGTTCCATGCCATGCCGTTATTTAAAATATCAACCACTCATGTTTTTTATACTTTTCCTATTTTCTCATTCCACTATGCTGCACTACGACACCGATCGTACCTGTAAATTTTAATATTAATCCACAACAAGCGGTCCCAAAAACAAAAATTTTTAAATCCTGGATCGATAACATCATGGTTCGGAACACACACTACTAGAGCTGACTGTTGAAATGCGCTTTTTACGACAAGCGCAAATCAAAACGTTAAATCAGGATATAAATTGACACGAGTCCTGAAATGTCAGAAACAAAAAAAAATTAAAACGAAGGGTACATAATAGAAAATTAATCAAAACCGAAGTACTATGATAGTATAAGCCCATAAAACTTTCCTCATGCACTAGCAATAATTGCAAGATAAGGTAAGGTTAATTATTCCAAAATCACATATCGAGCTGGTGCCTTCAGAAGCATTTTTCACACTTTAAAGAGCTCTAATGAATTAGATCAAGAAAACTAAAATAAGAAAATTCTAGTTATTAAATGAAGATCGAAATACTAACGCTCAGTTTGGAACAAATACAAACCTAATTTACATAAATATACAAGTTTACAATAATCTCCAACTTCACAAAAATCTCCAAGTTCACAAACGGTGGTACAGCCTTTAGTGCAGGAACAATGGCGGCCCCCAGCTTTTAGACAGTGGAGAAGGGTCGTGGTGAGTTATAATGCCTGAGCGCCACGCGGTTAACTTATCGCCATGCCCTGATGCTGGATCTTCAGTGAGATTCGACCAATAATCACGAATTGCTCTCCTCCCCGCTGTAACCTATTGAAAAACTTGGAAGGGGAAACAAAAAGAAATATCACCCCAATTAAACAAAAATAACAAATGTATATTCCATATTGGTGACTATACTTTTGAATTAAATAAGAAAATAATTGCTACAAGAATTTCCTGTATATGTAGCTATGACAATTAATATAAAAATGTATGCTAAAGATGGAATATTAAAAGTAATGGTTTAATGTTAAATAGTACTTTATGTTATATCTACTGCGCCCTATAAATACGAATACGTGATCACGTGTCGGTTACATGCCCTTGATTGGTGCTATCAACCTATACGGTACAAAAATATGATAACTTCTTCTACTTCTACACTCTAAATAACTCTAATCAATAAGCGAGAAGTTAACGTGCTAGTTCAAATTAATGTACTAGATTCATGTAAGTAAAATATTCACCTATTAAATAGTATCCGTACCAGAGGTAAACCTATATGATTACGCGTCGATACGCTATGCTTATAAGCGAACAGTTCCAAAAATATTTATATTATACGACGCTGAAAAGAAGTAAAACACGCGAACAAGACTACGCTGAAATGAATTAATAACACGCCAAAACTATCCGGATTAGCTGGATAATCCAGTATACCTATGCTAACAATTGAGAATAATTCGTTACTCCCAAATAACTTGAAGGTAACTATATTTTAAATCAAGTCATACCATCAATACTTTCATTAAGCAAATTCATCCGAAAATTTAATTTAATTCGCCCTAAATCACCAATCAAATAAAACACAATAATAAAATGAAATAAAATAAAAGTCCCAAAATACACTATATAATATCCTAAATTAAGACTTATCTGATACGTTATCAAGTCAACAGTGAGTTCATCCAGGATCCAGGTGTTCGTCGAATCACTGGAGCGTCAAGATCGAGGAGACACACTCCGTATGCGTTGAGGCTTGAATCAGACAGCGAGACACGCAGTCAATTGATGATTACTCCGACCTGTTGTCGGAGGAGTCTCAGTATGCAGTCTCGAAACCCAGGTAGAAAACCGGAACGTAAGAGGACAATGGAAGGCCCATAAAACCAATAATCCAAAAATAAAATTCCAAAAATCCGGAAAAACAGAAACAGAAAACCCCTGAAACAAATAGGGCAAATTAGAACTGTGATCAAACCAAAATATGAAGGAAACAGGTACGGAACCTCAACAAATAACAGATCAAAACAATATCTGTATCAAATTTACTCAAACAACATACCTTTAGATGTTAAACGGGGTTCAAGTGTGTGGCAGCTCTCGAAAATCAAATCCCTAAACGTGGGTGCAGGTGGTCGAATCTACAAATCTTCCTTCATCTACAATCATCTATCAGACGAGAAACCATCGACGACCACAATCCTGCTCAAGGGCTTCGTTGAATAATCCCTAACTAGGGCACTGTATATTTCACACTAAATATCAGTATCTCAACGAAAATTGCCAATTTCGAGAGCTCGCCACGGAAACATACTGGTTCCTTCAAGATCACATAAAGACTAAATTGGCTTGCTCCGAAATGACGAGGCTAGCAGAATTAACATCGCGCCGGCCCAACATACTATGTTGCCAACAGCGTCCCCATTTGTGACAAAGTACTAGAAAGTTATGATGTCATACTACCGGCTTCGCCAAATCAAGCGCTAAAGCGACTCATTATCGAAATGATTTAAATCAGTCAGAATCTACTTTTATATGCTTGGTGGGAATATATAACCCACGCGTTATGCGGCAGTCTAAAATTACAATCAACACGCACCACTAATAGCATTATGCCAAATAAGGCATTAACTTGGCAACCGTGTCGACCGTGAAGGTCACGCGCTTGTCCAGAAAGCTGTCACTTATACCGCCAAAATTACCCCCATAGACTATATGAAACATAGAACAATTTCCCTTGCGTGGGTAGAATCTACTCCGAGCTGAAATATTATCGAACTTTAATAATGGAGAGTCCGTGTAATACTGCGTCAATATGCAAGCGTAGAGGGCTAAACATTGATACCATCCAATATAATCAGCAAATTCAAGCGTATGATAGCTAAATCCTACAATAAATGCAACGCGAATTAGAGTGGTTCTCGAGTCGATATCGACGGAGGGATCCGATGCGATTTCCACCGGTCGTGTAGTCTATGGTTTAAAACCGGAGTGACATGACATACTTCATACTTCTAACAAACGTCAATCTCTCATTCCCAAAACGAAAATATTCCGTAGTCACCTGAGCAAAACAATATATCATCAAGTATAAATCAAGGAGAAAATTACCACAGAATGACCATCAAGTATACAAAAAGTAAGTTATAATTACAGTGTTAGATATCACTAAATAACCTTAAAATATAACTCGGCATGTCCAAACTCCAATTACTCGGCTAATCTGTAAACAATCTATCACTGTTGTTTTATTTTAGACACAACCCTCCAAGAAAGGCTGAAATGCATTCCAGATGCCCAAAATACTTCGAATCAGTAATTAAAGATCCATAATTAGCGAGGCCGAAAACAATGGATGGCCATCAAGGTGTATTATCGAACTGAAACAATGAAAACAAGCCAACTGATTAGTAGAAGGGTTTCTTTCTCCATTTAGAAAGACAGCATAATAGGACAAAACCAAGGGGAAAATACCAATATACAACGAAGCTTTGTGGTTCCAGCTGCAACAATATATCGTGTGTGTGAAGTTAATTCGTACAAAAGAAGGCAGGTACATTTGATATATTGTAAAGACATAAATATGAAATATTTGCTTTAGAATACCTAGTTTAATGGATTGGGTTCCATGCTTTTCCAATACTAGTCCTATTGTGGTGATTATCTAATTTTTGTAGTCTACTTTAATAAATAATATGATGTTTGATTCTTTTCCCTCCAGAAATAGATCAATTTTAGTCGACTCTAGTTGACCTCGTAAATTTTTATTTTGATCTTTCGCCATTCCGTCAGAAATCAGGTTTTTGTATAATATGAAATCGTAGCCTGTTACAAAATACTATCCCGAAGACCAATATAACCAATAGAAAGCAAGGAAAAATCATATAGAAATGTCCAGTTGCTCCCAGGAAAGGATATGGAATGTACTAGAACTAAAATGCAATACACCTATACAACGTATGCACTTGATAAAATAAAGGAGTCATGAACCATTCAAGTAAAAATCTCAGCCATATTTAATGTTGCTGATAAGCAAGGTCTCGAAAGAAAACGAGAATGCAAATCGCTGCATTCAACTGTAACTAATTAGGAATTAGCAATATTTAAACAAATTCCCATGACAGTGAGTTTAATCGAATTCTTGACAGAATGGAGAATAAAAAATAATTCGAAAATGATGAAAAATATATTTAATGGTAGATGAAATTAAACCTTAACTCGCAATTAAGTATTCTGTGATTTTCTGACCGCTACATCTTTCACTTATTGAACTTTCCTGACGTTAAAGAATTCAATTAAGCACTGTTTAGTTTAACAATCGGGGAATTTCAATCGTTAGAATAAAGCCATGCCTGTAAGTTTCTTGCGCTGGAGAATTTGGAGGTTGTTGTGGAGAAAAGTGCGAAGATATGGACCCGATGACTCCATCTAGAGTGCGGCTGTCGCGAGATTCGGATGCGGCTAATGGTCGTTATTTGCTGGCTAGACTGAAGGACCCCTCCATATTAAAGGCTCTTCGGCTATTCCTTTCCTATCTCCATGACCAACCCTCCAGTGTATGTTTTGAAGGGCACACCAACACTAGCATCAGATTAGCTCTAGCTTCAGAATCACTTCCTAGTGACGTGGACTCCTTGCGCAAGTTGTATTATCGCTTCCACGACGCATACGGTGCTGGCACAGCGGAGGTTGAAGCGGATCTCTCTACCTTCAGGTCTTTCTTTGCATCGAAGAGACTTCAACACCTTCAGAAAGTTAGGGAAAGTCATAGCAATTATTTTTCTACTGGCTCTCCGATTAGAGGCGGGAATTTTTAGGTAGATTGATGAGAACAGAGGATCAAGCATCCTCTGAAAAATTGGATGATGGCAAGCTTAGTGTTTTCATATTAATATTCTGTCCTTAAGACACGAAACAGATGAGTTATTTCTGTTATTAGAAAAGCTTAATTTTCCAGAAATCATTGCCATAATTGAACATTGGTTGAATGTTGATGACCCTGTGTTTGTTAAAAATTATACTACAGTAACTAGATTTAATAGAAATAATTTATCTCGTAGAGGTACTATGATAAGGTCTACTAACAATGTTTTTTCGGCAGTAACTAAGTTCGATAATTTATTGTCTGAGAAATTTTTCAAATTTTCCATCGTCTATCATAATGCTTATGACCCCTATATTGTTTGTATTTACAGAACATCTCGCGCTGACATGCATATGCATGTCAGCGATTTCTGAGCTTGTTTGAGTCCCTACCTTCAAAAGGCAAATTAATTTTGTGTGGCGACCTTAATATTGACTTTTCCAGTGTGTGTGCTGCTCAAGAATCTATTCGGTACATTTTCGACTCTTTTGGTATAATCATGCCTATTAACTCATGAACTAGTTCTAGTACTATAGAGTATGTCGTGTCATATTTTAATCCAGAATTCGTTGACTGTGCTGTCTTTAACTCGGGTTTCTCTGATCGTGAGGCAGTATTAACAGAATTTTCGGTAAAATCCAATTGCAAAAATGCTTCGCGCAAATTATGCCGTATTTTTTTCGGACAAAAATTTTCTAAACTTCAAGCACCTAAGTCTAACAACTGACTAGGTTGTCCTCTCTGATTATGTCGATACCGAATTTTCTAGATTTATAAAAACTGTATCTACTCTGGCGTTCAAATCCTTTCCTCTTAGGCCTATCAAAATTAAACAGCATAAACCCTGGTCAACTAAAGGCTTACGCACATCTGCAAAGAACATGCGTTCATTATCTCACCTAAAAGAAAAATACTCGGAGGAGAAAAGACCCATGATTACGTGAAAAGTCATATCATATGACTATAAAAGCTGCCATGGACATTTATTAGAATGAGAGAATAGAATAGAATAGAATAGAATAATTTATTTGCCATTTGACTGCAAAATTACAGTTTTGGTTTCGTCAATACATTTTACATAATAACAAAAATAAAAAGATACTAAAATTAAGTGTTTCCATGCAGTGGAAACCAGTCACATCCTTATAACCTATTTAGGTATATTACTTACAAAATAAGTAATTATGCTCAACGTGTATAAAATTTTACAGGATTTATACAAAAAATATATACAAAGTATTTTTAAAATAATAGAAAAAATAAAAAACTAACAAAGACACAACAAGCAGGTGTAAATACAGTCCAACAACCATTCCAATTATAAAACCTACTGAGAAAAACATTCATCAAGCGAATAAAAACACTTCTCCATTAAGAACGATTTAATCTTAGTCCTAAAACTATTTACATTATCCACTCTTCGCAATTCTGATGGGAGTTTGTTGTATAGAGCTATACAGCTATAATATGGAGAACATTCATAAAAAGCAGTCCGGTGTCTGGGGTAATCAAGAATATTGCGTTTCTTATACCATACCTATTCGACTCGCTGAGGGTTTTAAAAGAATTAAAATGTTGTGTAGTAAACATCAAACATCTATAAATAAAGATTGAACTGAAGGTAAAAATCTTGTGCATCTTGAACACGGGCCTGCAAGAATCTCTCGGTTTCAGATTAAATATAAGTCTAATTATTCTTTTCTCAGCTATAAAAACTCTATTGGCTTGGGACCCCCTACCATAAGCGATTATATTACATGACATATGGCTGTATGCTAATGCGTAATACATGTTTAAAAGATTGCCTGCTGTAATGGTATTTTTCATTTGTAGAATTGCAAAATAAGCGGAATTTAGGTTGTTACATACATGATCAATATGCTTTTCAAATGTAAGGCGCTCATCCAACCATAATCCCAAAAACTTCGAATATGCAGAAATGCCAACACCAAAATTATCCTTAAATATAGGCAACAGTGGACGCCTTATATGAAAATTGATGCACACAGTCTTTTTTGAATTTAGAATCAACTGATTACGTTCACACCATATCTGAAATTCTTCACACACTGCCGATACCGTAATAGTAGTATCATCAGCAAACATAGGCACCTTTCCTGCAGTAATAAAATTAGGTCAATCATTTATATATGTCATAAATAATAATGGACTCAGAACAGAGCCCTGAGGAACACCCAGCGAAACTCTTTTATTTTCCGAAACAGCACCATCATATTTAACGCTTATTGTTCTATTGGACATAAATGATTTAATAAGTTCGAACATATTGCCTTTAAAACTTATATTGTACAGGTTGCTCATCAGTGAGCTCTTATAGACTGTGTCAAGTGCCTTGGTTAGGTCAAACATTAAACATAGTACATATTTTCTCCTATCCAGTTCAGAGTATATAAAATTTAACAAATCATATGATGCAGTTTCAATGGAATAACCTGTTCTAAAGCCGTGCTGACATGCAGAAATAATTTTGCGCACTTTTAAAACATCACTTATTCGCCGATAAATTATCTTTTCAAAAATTTTGGAAAATATACTTAGCAATGAAATTTGCCTATAATTTTCGATGTTCTGCGGGTCGTTCTTTTTATATACTGAAGTAATAATTGCATGCTTTAGGATATCTGGGAATACCCCATGCATTAGTGCTTCCTTAATTAATAATGTCAAAGGAGGTAAGATTTCTTTTTGTATACATTTTAATATTTTATTATTTATGTAATCAAATCCCGAAGAATTCTTGTTTTTAAAAGGGTTTATGACCGTTTGGACTTCCACCCCAGTGACTTCAGATATAAAGATTGAATTATGCAACATTTTGCTGGATGTACAGGGCAATGATAAGTTTTGACCATAAGATTCAATCAACCCAGTTCCGAACTAAAATAATTTGCAAAATGATCAGTCATTTTTTTTAGGTTCAGTACATGCAACAGTATTTAGCTTCAAGGCAATAGGAGTAACCTTTTTAGGATTTCTGTTTAAATTCGTGTTAGTACAATTCAAAATTTCTTTTCTTTTATTTTCTGCTTTATTAATTCGATGAGAGTAATAATTTCTTTTTGCAACTCGGATTTCTTGCCTATAATATTTTTTTCTTGCAGTATATAGTTTCTGCAGATTATTACACTTTGTATCGCTCTGTAAAATATATAAATCATTCAGCTCTTGCCTTAAGTTCAAAAGACTGGAGTTGGACCATTTTCTATCCTTGTTATCAGCGTTAGTTTGATGTATACGCTTTTTACTGAGCAATGAGAATTAAGGCAACTTTTTATGACATCAAAAAGTTATCCCACATAGCATTTACACAATTTATATTACATAAAAATGACCAATCAACATTCCTGAGCTCCCCGACAAACATATTTATATTATTTTGAGAAAAATCACTACGATAAACGTGTAAGTTTTTATTTGCAACATTTACTTCAGAATTTTCATTTACAATTAAAACATGAGACACATGATCGCTTACATGAAAGTTTTTAATGGTACTTATATATTTATTATCAGGCAAGTTTGTAAATAAATAATCAACAGCACTCCTACAAACATCACCAAACTGATTTCTAGCTATTCGCGTTTAATCAGAAGTGGTTGGTTTTAGTTCGTATGAACAAAACAAATCACAAAGAAGATCCCGATAATTTGAATCTGTAGTATAGTCTACGTTCAAATCACCATACAAAACAACGAAATTACTAGTTCGAAGGAGCAGACAGCCAATAAAAATATCAAAATTTCCCTTAGGGAGTCTGTAAACACAAAGTACTGCCATTTTTTAGCCATAGTAACAGCACAGAGCTCCATACAACTCTCAACAGAATAGTCTTTCAGACATTCAACTGACTTAGTTTTACCCTGTAATTTGTCACTAACAAATATTGCAGAACCTCCATGTAAGTGAACCTTTCTAGAAAAATGCGAAACCAAAGTAAAGTTTGGAACATTAATTAGACCAAGGTTATCATTCCCCAATCAATGTTCCGTAACACAAAACAAACCAATTTTTTCTACATAAAGGATTTCACCTATTTCATCCAATTTATTTGTGATACTTTGAATGTTTGTATGGCATATAGTAAAGTTTTCAGCGTCAGAATTTAAATTTGCTATTTCATTCTTTTTAACTCTGACAGGTCTGGATATAAAAAATTTTGACCTTTATTTACGATACTAATAATTTTATTACTCTTATCCCTTTTACTATCCCTATTTTCATAATTAATCTCGTTATCAATATTCGAGATAAGGTTGGATGAAGTAGGCAAAACCAAAAAATCATTAGGTTTATCAGAATTTATACTGAGGCTGGCTAAATCCGCTAACGTTGCCAAAGAATCATGGTCTATTGTGAATGACTTAAGGAATAAGACTTCTTCGTCTAGCCCAATCGCTAATTCACCTGAGAACCTAAACAATTACTTTGTAAATGTGGCTAAAGATTTATTGAACACCATAGCTCCTTCTCATAATTCACTTTCATGTCTCTGTAATGCTAATGTGAATTTAGACAGTTTCTCCTTTACGCCTGTAGCATTAGCTGAGCTTCGCATTGCAGTTAAAGACACTGAAAACAAATCTTCATCTGGGACTGATGAGCTTACTTTGAAAATGATCTCAAACCTGCCGGAAGGCACATTAAACCATCTTAATACTACTTTCATTAACAATTCACTACAAAATTGAGTTTTTCCAAACTATCTTAAGACGGCAATAATTATTCCTTTGCGTAAAGGAGGAGCTAAAGACCATGCTTCGAACTATCGCCCAATTGCACTCGTTCCCAAAATATCAAAGATCATTGAAAGATTGATTAAAAAAAGGATTCTATCTTTTCCTTCTAAATATAAAATACTTACTACCCACCAATTTGGATTTTTAAGTGGCAAATGCACAAAATTATGTATACTCGAACCTGAACAACCATCACCCTACATCAACAATTCCGTTGATTTCTCTAAAGCTTTCGATTGTGTAAATCATAATATCTTAATTAACAAATTGCAGTACAACGGATTCAGAGAAGTGCCTCTCGAATGGTTTAAGTCGTATCTTAACAACAGAAGTCAGCTTGTGAGGGCTGATACGTCGATGTCTTCTTGCAGGCCAATAGGTTGTGAAGTACCCCAGCATTCAGTACTAGGCCCTATTTTGTTTCTGCTGTTTATCAACGACATTGACGGAAATTCTGTCTCTTTGCGGAAGATACTAGTTTCACTTGAAGCAACCCGGATATTCTAATCTCCTGTGCCTCAACGTTTCTATAACTTAAGTTTTGTCATATAAACTGTTGTGCGACTCAATTTGAGCCTATTTTTAGACTACAAAAGAGAGCTGTTCGATAGTCATTGAGACTAAATAGTAGAACTCACTGCCAGGATTTCTTTAAAAGATTGAAAATATTAAGTGTTCCTTCCTTATTCATATTTAAATCCGATTGCTTAATCCGCAAACGCGCATGTGCTATTCCAGAGCAGCCATCTCACAATTGTCCACTTAGGAATACGAAGCATGATCTTCATCTGCCAACCCTATGCTCAGAGTTAGTTACAAGCTCTATACCGTACAATGCAAAAAATGCACAATTATCTGCCATTTGAAATGAAGTCAAAAGCATCTTTTCCCGCATTTTGCAGAGCTTTGAGATCATACTTACTGGAGAGAGCCTTATACGCAGTGAACGATTTTTTTATTAATACTTAATTTAATGTTTGGTGTTTACTCTTTAGTATTTGAGTTTAAATGGTTAAATATTTTAATATTTAATATTTTATATAATATTCCAGGAAATTTTGATCACGTTGTATAGGGTTTTGTATAGTTTGTTTTTTTTTCATTGTATGTTTCTATTTGTAGTTTTATATGTTTTGTATGTTTTGTACTCTAGCTCTAGTTTTGTCTACAAATTGTGACATTTTTTGACAATAAAGCATTATTATTAAGCATTTTATTTTTTCATTAATTTACGAACTCAACAGATTTATATTTAAATATGACGTGGAATATTATTATACAAACTATGATTAGCATTTTTAAGAAATTAACGTATCCACAAAATAATGATTTAAAATAGGTTGATTTGACATCATAATATCTCCTTCATGAACTGTAAAAATGTGACATGAATAATGTTTGTTAAAAAAAACCTCAATTTGTATCAAATTTATCACTCGCTTTATGTTCACACTGTAATGATGCAACGCAATTAAAACTTCGACTAGGATACGACATGAGACCCACATTCACGTTACCACCGTTACACCTTGGCTTTTAATTAAATTTTGCGAAACTTTTGAGTTCTGATTTCAACCATTTTAAACCAGTTTTAATAGCATGAATAACGGTCATGAATGCGAAATTTCGTCTGGAAATATATTTTTTGTACTAGATCCAGAGTTTGGTATATTTGTCTCAAACGTTAGCAGCCATTCGTTTTATTTTCTTTAACACCATTAGAGACAAGAGCTTCTTGAAATTGAAAATGGAATCAATTATTAATGTCGCTCAGCATCTCGCTTATTCCATTGCGATATAATCCTGTCTTGTTTGTCGAGCTGAATAAGATGAGAGCTCTCTAAAACATCAAAATCAAATCCCAGGAGTTTGTAAAGATATAAGTTAGCTAGAAATTAAACGAAGCGAAACATTAACAAAGTTAAATCCTGTAATAAGCAGAAATATTCTTGGTATTCAATATGGTTTATGAATAAAGTTAATTTTAAATAATAATATTGTTTATCAGTTTATACATTTACAGCTGTTTTTATACCATAAATTTCTGGAGTAATTTTAGATCGTGCAATACTTTCAAACAAGAGCGTAATTTACGGTTTGTTTTATGGTTGTAAGCTTAATTATTAATTGGAAAGACGAGACAGGAAGGATACAAGCTGAAGGTGTAATTTGACTCTCTGTATTCAAATTATCCAGAGGGGGTGCACCCGAAACTGCCGACGTTTAATAAACTCTAAATCCGAATCTAATTGCAAAAAGTATTCGCAATCTAACGTGACGACGTAATTAAAGTCTAAAGTCAAATACGACATGAGACGCACGCTTTGAACATCATCTCGGTTACACCTCGGCTTTTAATTAAATTTTGCGAAATTTTACGCTCTGGAGTCTGATTTCGGCCTTTTCACGTCGGATCTTCTGAAATGGATAATTCATATATAGCCTATCTGTATTTAGATTTATTTTATGTTTGTGCTTGTGCATGGTTGAATTTTGATCCGTCATTGGCAATACTTTTATACATTGGCCAATCTGGGAAAATACCATCTAGATATTGCATTAGATGACTAAAATTATAATCAGTTGTTTGTTTATGTTGTGTATGTTCGACACACACACAAAAGGAAAATCCTATATCACTCAACGAGCGGTGCGTGTGAGAAGACATTGGACTTGAAGGGCTGTAGGTTGCAGTTTTTGGGAAAGACGTTACTCCGAAGTCCATTCCAGAGCGAGGCAGTTCAATACCTCATACAATTAGGCCAGACGGCTTACGCGTGACGTCATCAAAAGTGGTCTTAACTTAATTACAGACGTATATTGAAATGTGCAATTTCTTTTAAAATTTCACAGTTAAGTAGACATTTTAGATGGAAAACTCTCGAAAAAATATAACAAAAACTTGTTTTTTGTAAATTTAACTTTTTTTATATGTAGTTTGAAACGTAATTGGCCTAATACAAGTCCTCCTACAAGCTGATATTACTTTAAGCACGACTATTATGACTGATAATGTGTATTACTCATTTTTTTTTAAATCAAAAATTAAATTGCAGTTTAAGTACTTACCTTTTTCTGCATACATAAATAATATTTAAGAGCTACTGGTTTAAACAAGGCTGCGAGTCATGAACTCAGCCCTTAGACGCGCCTCATTCGATTTTTGTTAAAGGAAAACGAAATTTCAAAACAAAAACCTTTGAATATCCAAATAGAATCTATTTTGATAAACTGAAACTAGATACCACCAATCTATTTAAGAGATAGTTGGTAAAATGTCACACAAGAGTCTAGGGAGCAGACAGGAGGAGCGAATCCAAAGTACGGGCACGTATTACACTAAGTAATATTTCACTTTTCGCATGGACCTCCGCTCGCTACCGCTCGCTACGGGGGCTCAAGAAAAGGAAACTAACCAGGTGCTTACCCGAACGTAACCCAATACATACCCAAAATCAAGATTAAAACTGTTTGCTAACCAAAACTAACCCAAGACATACCCAAAATCAAGAAAAAACTGTTTAGGAACTTTACCGTAAAAAAAATAAAAAAAGCAACGGGGTTTGAACCCGGGCCGCTACCGATAGTAGCCGAATTGAGACCTAACCATCTAGACCTCTCTACCACGAGTGCTCTGATTGCATCGCGAAGGCATGGCACGAATGTAATCGATCGAGTCAACGCCACCTACACTAGATGGCTCTTTTAAATGTCACCATAGGTATAAAGGTGTCATAATAGGTAATAGTAATGTCAAATTTGGTAGTGTTTCTCCTCGGTTTTCTCCATCCAAAGAACCTTAGATAGGTGGTAAAATGTCACTTTAGGTATAAAGGTGTCATAATAGGTAATAGCAAAGTATATGTAAACTAGTAAGTTCACTCAGCGGTAAATCCTTTGATGTAATTGTGCCACATTCTTTTATATCAAGTGACAACTGGAGATGACCGATGCGCTGCGTAAGTGTCCGATTGATTCGCGTGGCTTTCTCTAGTCAGAGATGTATTCAGGAGATTGTATGGACTCGTACCGAATGACCTACTGAATGCCGGCCGGTGAAAAATCAAGTGAAACTGAGCAAAGTTGTAAAAATATTTTCATAGAAGGAAATTGAACAAAAAATTGCTATACGGGGTGTAATTTTTAGGTGATACCACTGTTGCTATCTCAGAATCTAACAAGAATTTAACAACACTGCAAATCGATCTTGAAAAGGCATCAATAATGGCAACTTTCTAATTTAATCAACTTTGTAGCTTTGACCGTTTCAAAGATAACAATAATAGTGGATTACCTAAAATATATTTAAAAATATATATAATAATATAATAGTTCGGAATCTCATTTTTACTACACTTCTTTGGTTTCATGAAAGTGATCGTTGTGACATGGCTTATGTTTTCGTCTCGCGTTACGGCTTTTTTGTATCGTTGATTGGACGACTAACCAAAACTAACCAAATCTATCAAAATTGGTTGTACCGTATCGGCACCGGCACCGGTTCAAATGACTACAATAAGGTGTGTAAGTGAAACTAACCAAAACTTGATTCGACGATTAACCAAAGCTAACAAAATCTATTAAAATTGATTATAACGTATCGCAACGGGTTCAAATTACTAAAATAAGTTGATACTAACTGAAACTAACCGAAAGTTGATTGGAGGACTAACCCAAACCTATTCAAATTAATTATAACGTATCGGAACAGATTCAAATAATTAAAATAAGTTGAGACTAAATGAAACTAACCCAAAGTTGTTGACGACTAACCCAAACTAACAAAATCCATTAAAATTGATTTGAATGTATTCTGAAAAGCTTGAAATGACTAAAATAAGTTGAGAATAAGTGTAGCTAACCGAGAGTTGATTGAACTACTAACCCAAACTAACCAAATCTATCAAATTTGATTATAAGGTATCGGATGACTAAAAGAATTTAAGACTAAGTGAAACTAACCCAAAATTTATTGGAAAACTAACTTAAACTAACGTATCGTAACGGGTTCAAATTACTAAAATAAGTTGATACTAACTGAAACTAACCGAAAGTTGATTGGAAGACTAACCCAAACTAACCAAACCTATTCAAATTGATTATAACGTATCGGAACAGATTCAAATAATTAAAATATAATGAGACTAAATGAAACTAACCCAAAGTTGTTGACGAATAACCCAAACTAACCAAATCTACTAAAATTGATTTTAATGTATTCTGAAAAGCTTGAAATGACTGAAATAAATTGAGAATAAGTGTAGCTAACCGAGAGTTGATTGTACTACTAACCCAAACTAACCAAATCTATCAAAATTGATTATAACGTATCGGATGACTAAAATAATTTAAGACTAAGTGAAACTAACCGAAAGTTTATTGGAAAACTAACTTAAACTAACCAAATCTATTAAAATTGATTATAATGTATCGGAACCGCTTTAAATGACTAAAATAAGTTAAGAATAAGTGAACTAACGGAAAGTTGGTTCGACCACTAGCCCAAACTAACCAAATCTACTAAAACTGATTATAACGTGTTGGAACCGGTTCAAATGACTAAGGTATAAGTTAAAACTAAGTGAAACTAACGGAAACTTGATTCGACAATTAACCAAAACTAACAAAATCTAATAAAATTGATTATAACGTATCGTAACGGGTTCAAATGACTAAAATAAGTTGATACTAATTGAAACTAACCCAAAATAGATTGGAGGACTAATCCAAGCTAACCAAATCTATTAAAATTATTTATAACGTATCGGAACCGCATTAAATATCTAAAATAAGTTGGGAATAAGTGAAACTAAACGAAAGTTGAATCGACAACTAACCCAAACTAACCAACTCTATTAAAGTTGATTATAACGCATCGGAATCGGTTCAACTGATTGAAATAGTTAAGACTAAGTGAAACAAACCAAAGGTTAAATCGAGGACTAACCTAAACTAACCAAATCTATTAAAATTGATTATAATGTATCGAAAACGCGTTAAATGACTCAAATAATTTGAGAATAAGTGAAACTAACCGAAAGTTGGATCGACGACTAACCCAAACTAACCAAATCTATTAATATTGATTATAACATATTAGAACCGCTTTAAATGATTGAAATAAGTTGAAAAAAGTGAAACTATCTGAAAGTTGAATCGACGACTAGACCAAAGTAACCAAATTTACTAAAATAGATTATAAAGTATCTGAACCGGTTCTAATGACTAAAATAAGTTGAAACTAAGTGAAACTAACCAAAAGTTGATTGAACGACTAACCGGATTAGGTTGGTTAGTTCGGGTTAATCGTCGATTCAACTTTCGGTTAGTTTCACTTAGTCTCAACATATTTCAAATATTTGAACCGGTTCTAAGATGTTATAATCAATTTTAATAGATGCTATTAGTTGGGTTAGTCACCAAATCAACTTTGGGTTAGTTTCTCTTAGCCTTAACTTATTTTAGATATTTGAACCGGTTCCGATACGTTATAATGATTTTATTACATTTGGTTAGTTTGGGTTAGTCGTCGATTGAACTTTCGGCTAGTTTCACGTAGTATCAACTTATTTTAATCATTTGAACCGGTTCCGTTACGTTATATTCAATTTTAATAGATTTGGTTAGTTTGGGTTAGTAGTCCAATCAACTTTCGGTTAACTTCACTTATTCTCAACTTATTTTAGCCATTTGAAGCAGTTCCGATACGTTATAATCAATTTTAATAGATTTGGTTAGTTTGGGTTAGTGTTCAATTAACTTTCGGTTAGTTTCACTTATTCTCAACTTATTTTAGCCATTTGAAACGATTACAATACCGACGTCATTATCGATTCTAATAGATGTGGTTAGTTTGGGTTAGTCGTCGATTCAACTTTCGCTTACTTTCACTTATTCTCAACTTATTTTAGTCATTTAAAGCGGTTCCGATACGTTATAATCAATTTCAATAGATTTGGTTAGTTTGGGTTAATCGTCGATTCAACTTTTGATTAGTTTCACTTATTTTAATCATTTGAATCGGTTCTGATACGTTATAATCAATTTCAATGGATTTGGTTAATTTGGGTTAGTCATCCAAACAACTTTCGTCTAGTTTCATTTAGTCTCAACTTATTTTAGTTATTTGAACCGGTTCCGATACCTTATAATCAATTTTAATAAATTTAGTTAGTTTGGGTTAGTCGTCGAATTAACTTTGGATTAGTTTGGGTTAGTCGTCCAAACAACTTTCGGCTAGTTTCACTTAGTCTCAACTTATTTTAGTTATTTGAACCGGTTCCGAGACGTTATAATCAATTTTAATAGATTTGGTTAGATTGGGTTAGTCGTCCAATCAACGTTCGGTTAGTTTCACTTAGTTTCAACTTATTTTAGTCATCTGAATCGATTTCGATACATTATAATAAATTTTAATAGATTTGGATAGTTTGGGTTAGTCGTCGATTCAACTGTCGGTTGGTGTCAGTTATTTTCAACTTATGCTAGTCATATAAAGGGGTTCCGATACGTTATAATGATTTTATTACATTTGGTTAGTTTGGGTTAGTCGTCGATTGAACTCTCGGCTAGTTTCGCATAGTCTCAACTTATTTTAATCATTTGAACTGGTTCCGTTACGTTATATTCAATTTTAATAGATTTGGTTAGTTTGGGTTAGTAGTCCAATCAACTTTCGGTTAGCTTCACTTATTCTCAACTTATTTTAGCCATTTGAAGCAGTTCCGATACGTTATAATCAATTTTAATAGATTTGGTTAGTTTGGGTTAGTGTTCAATTAACTTTCGGTTAGTTTCACTTATTCTCAACTTATTTTAGCTATTGAGTTTGTCGTCGAATCAACTTTGGGTTAGTTTCACAGTGCCGAAAGATATTTAATATTTACAAAGCATTCCGTTATCGTTATATAATATGTACTTATAAAAAAAATCTGACACCTAGACGATTTTTCCGGTCTCGACCTTCACCTAATTTTATTAACATATCTATTCACTAATCCGACTATAGATTTCTCCTATTTGCCTTTGTATTTTTCATTGCTTCGTATATATTTCCGCCGAAGTCCGAATAAAATATTAAAATAGAAATAAAATTAAGGATTTCCACAAATCCGACTCTGTTCTGAACACTCTGCCTACACACGAACGACTGATTAAACTAAAACGCTCTACATGCTGCCAACAATCTGCGGATTTTCGGCGGCTGGCACAAAATATTTGGGGGAGTGGAGCTACTAGTTTACATATACTTTGGTAATAGTAATGTATGTCAAATTTGGTAGTGTTGAAAAAGAACCGTGCAATACTCAAATATTTATAATAAAACATGAAAGCTTTATACAGGTTTCATAATTTACATTTTGTGTTAGACTGGGTATATTACTCGGTATATTATTGGGGTCTAATATTCATTTATTAAAAGTATCCAGTTTCCTTTTTTCTCTTTACCCAAAAGATTATGATTATCTTTAGAACAATAATTATTAAGAAGTGTATTTGAAATGCTGCTAAGAAAAATTTTTGAAACATCAATTTTTAGGTGATTTTACAATTTTCAAAAGGAGTCAAAAGGCTGTTTTGATCTAGATAGTTTATCAACAGCTCACAAAGAACAGACTTTTTATTGCAAATATCTAAAAATGTGTCTTCGAACTCATTAATCAGTTTTTTAAATATAATATAGGCTGTTGAAACTACGCCCACTACTTGTTCACGAGGATATAAAAGAGCCCTACGACTTAAGGAATTAATTAAATTGTAAGAATCTTCTACAACACAAGGTTCATTTAAAGTTAAATTTCCTTTGCAAAATTCACAACTTATTTTTTTTAAACCAATATGACAGATGTTATAGCTTCTGTATCAGACT